>SZWC01014256.1:3804-50065 GCA_023375785.1 Penium margaritaceum | reverse complement strand
CCATCCATCCATCCATCCATCCATCCATCCATCCATCCATCCATCCATCCATCCATCCATCCATCCATCCATCCATCCATCCATCCATCCATCCATCCATCCATCCATCCATCCATCCATCCGTCAAACAGACACACCCCGTACCCCTTCCCTTCGTCCCTTGTGTAGCTCTTAACGATGTGGAGAGACTGGAACAAGTGGCACGTCAAACGGAGGTGTGTGTGTCACACATGTGTAAAAAACGTGAGAGTGAGTGTAGGTCCTATGGGGTGGAGCTCATTAAGCGAGCCCACCCGTCGGTCGACGAGAGGGAGCTCGTCGGCCCTCACCCAAAACACCAAGGCACAACTGTGGTTGTGTCCTACATACCCACAAACTGAGTTATGACCTAACCTATGCCTGCCTGAAGTAACACAAGTTCACCGGTAGGACTAACGTAGGTCACCGAGACACTGCAAGTCAAACACAAATATCCACACGACCAGTTTCAATGGTGACAATGTATGAGCAGGTGCAGCCATGGCGCAAGTGCACCCGGCGGCTGGTCACAGCTGTTCGCCAGCCGCCGAGCTCGCATCTGCTGCCCCAGTCTTCTGTGCCCGCCGCCTCATCAGGAGTGTGCAAGGCAATACACGTGAGCCGAGAGGTCACAGTAAGCTGTACGTACAATATCACTCCCCCATGACTACACAGCGAACAGGAGCACTGCCGTAACAGAACGGATGCAAGCAACGGCACAAGCATAACAATGGTGAATGACAACAGACACAGCTCAAGGGCAGAGGTCAATCCATGGTACGTGCAGGATGCAATCCCACAGAACGTACTGCCGCAAGAAACTTTTTACGACTGATGGCCTTTGAGCCCGCTGTGAGTCGGTGCCGACCCACATGACATGTATCTCACCTCGATCCACCAAATCTTGGATGTAATGGTACTCGACATTAATGTGCTTCGTACGTGCATGAAACACACCGGAGTTCTCCGTGATGGCCTTTGCGCTTTCGTTGTCACACTGGAGAACAACAGGGGGCATGGGCTGTCGCAATTCACGCACCAAGCGCACTAACTACACACTCTCGGTCGCGCCAGCACCCAAAGCTACATACTCTGCTTCGGCGGTGCTACGGGCGATGTAGCCCTGTTTACTGCTGCGCCACGAGACGACAGTTCCTCCAATGAGGAAATGTAGCCGGTGCGACTCTTGCTGTCTGGGCTCCACGCCAAGTCACCGTCTGTGTACCCGTCAAGGACCACAGAGGCCTGCCCACGGTACTGTTGTCCAAACCGAGAGGTGGACACAACGTACCAGACACACCGGACGGCAGCCTCCAAAACCCGCCTGCGTGGCGCCTGTGAGAACTACGCGAGCAGGTTGACGGTGAAGGCAATGTCCGACCGTGTCGTCGTGGCCAGGTACATGAGCGAGCCAAAGACTCGCAAGTATAGGGTCACGTCGACTAGCTCCCCTAGCTCTGCTGGAACAATGACCTTCAAAGCGTCCTGACCGTCAGGGGTGATGAGGGTCGACGTCCTGCGCACGTCGCTCAGCAGCTCGGTGAAACGCTCCCCCAGAGTGAGAGCGTACCGCTCCTGATGAACCAGGAGTGTCCGGCGAGTGCGATCACGCACGATCTGCATGCCCAGAAACACAGCAGCCTCTCCCAGGTCTTTCATTTTGTACGTTGACTGCAGCACTCCCTTGGCTGCTTCAATAGCCTTCAGATCGGGTGAAGCGATTAGAAGGTCGTCAACGTAGACCAGGATGGCAGTGAGTGGCGCAGGAGTCTGGGAAACAAAGAGCGATTGGTCTGCTGCGCTCTGGGCATAGCCGGCTCGCAGGAGCGTGCCGGTGATCTCTTTGTTCCAGCACCTGGGTGATTGCTTCGGGCCATACAGTGCCTTTCGCAATCGCCACACTCGACCACTGTTATCCTCGAACCCTGGGGGCTGTGCCATGTAGATCTCTTTGTCCAGCTTCCCATGAAGAAATGCGTTGTTAACGTCCATTTGGTGGAGTTCCCAGTCGTGCTGGGCTACCTGGGACAGCAGGCCCAAGGCCGTGGTTGTGCATCCAACCGGTGCGAAAGTGTCGGTAAAGTCAATTCCCTCCACCTGAGAGAATCCCTTCGCAGTCAGTCGTGCTTTGTAGCGATCGACCGTGTTGTCCGGCTTGAGCTTCTTCCGCAAGACCCACTTGGCCTGAACAACCTTTCGTCCGCGCGGCAGGTCTACAAGGTCGTAAACCCCATGCTCATTGATGGCTGTCAGCTCAGCCTCACAGGCTGCGCGCCAGAGGGCCCCATTGGGGTCAGGGGCCGCAGTGGTTCCACTTTGTGTGGCCAAGGCATAGGCCACACACGGGGGGGCAACAGACGGTGGATTTCTGCAGAGTCGAATGTAAGTCGTCGCTCGTGAGCAAGGAGCGTGAGGCTTGTGTCACAGCCTGGGTGCCGGGGTGAGACCTTGCGCACAAAGCCCTAAGGCCCTGGTGTCGGGGTCACTACTGCGCACACTACGAGTAGGACGTGGGCGAAGACGTCAACCCTCACTTCGTCTGTAGGGATCTGGAGACGACACAATTGGCACAGGGGGTGGACATGCATCCGGCATCGACACAACTTGCGACATGTCAGGTGGCACTGGTGTGTCGACTGGGGAGACGAAGGAGGGTGACGACACCTGCGAGTCGACCGGTCGCGCTGGCGATGCAAGTGGTAGCGACATGGACGACGCAGGGGTCGCTGCTGGTGACGCAGGTGTAGGTGACGTGGATGGCACCAAGGATTCAGCAGGTGACGTAGGCGTCGAGGAGGGAGGAGGGACTGACGCGACAGGAGACACAGGCGTGAGAGGCAGTGTGGGCAGCATGGGAAGGATGAGCGTCACAGGCGAGCCACCTGGCGTGTGGGACGGACCGGTAGCGCCAAGAGTGACCGGAACAGCAGTATCGGTCAGCCCACCCTGCCTTGCGCGGGGTACTACACCACACCGAGGGGAATGTGACTGTAAGGTGCCACCAACGGGCAGGTCGCGGAAAGAGAGGTGCTCAAAGAAAGAGCATCTTAAGACTCGACAATGCGCCGTCGACTAGGGTCCCAGAAGCGCCAAGCCTTGGAGCGTGAAGCCACGCCCAGAAACATGCAGACTCGACCGCGGGGGGAGAACTTGGACCCCTGTTATTCTGGTGTGTACCAGACACAGGCAAGAGATCCCCAGACACGCGCGAGCTGGAGGTCGGCACGACGCCCGTACCATAGTTGGTACGGGGTGTGTGTTGGGGAGGGGGCCGTGAGGGATCCGGTTCCAGACCCATGTCATGTAGGCCATGCCCTCGAAAGTGAATGCCTTAGGCATGCCGCTATCCACCCGCATCGAGCAAACCGCATCCTCCATGGTGCGGTTCCATCGCTCAGACACGCCATTCTGCTGGGGCGTGGCGAGGGCGGAGAGGTTGTGGAACACACCCACTTTGGCAAAGCATCGGTCTAGGTACCCCATGAACTCACCACCCCTATCAAAGCGGAAGTTTGGGAGACGATGACCGGACTGGCATCCCGCCATAACGAGCCACGTGTGCACGGCAAGGGCAGCGTCACTTTTCAAGCGCAGACTAAGAACCCAGCGCATGCGCGTGAAGTCATCCGTGATTGTCAAGACGTATCGACCTCTGTCCTCTTGGAACTCCACGGGGAGGGGTCCCAGTAGATTAGAGTGAACCAACTCGAGGGGTTTGAGAGCCCTTGAGTCGGACAGAGGGTACATGGCACGGTGCATTTTACCTTGAGCACACTGCAAGCAGTCGGTTTTGGGCGGCGCCTCAAAGGACGCTACGTCAAGGCCGAGTGCGGATTGGGTGTGAATCAGGTGGTCAACGGCATCTAGGTGGACATGGCACAAGCGCCTGTGCAGTAGGCGCTGGTGCTCAGGAGACATCGTTCCCGTCACAAACACTCGTGCAGTGGGGGAGTGGGGGAAAGACGTGGGACAGTCAGAGTCATGGTACAAGTCACCAACTGCTTTGCCACAGAGGACTACTTCAGCGGTTGCGCAAACAGAGACATCGTGGCATCCTCACCAGTGACCGTGACATTGAGACCCATTCACGTGCAAGCACGTCCAGACAGTAGGTTGAGTTCTAAATCAGGCACATATAGCACGTTGGAGATGTAAACCGGCCCTGACGGCCCATGGAATTGCACCACACCTTCACCCTAGAAAGGCACTTCATGCCCAGCAGCCGTCCGCACAGACCGCACAAAGCGAACAAGACCAAGCACAATAAAATCACGTCGACGACATGTCATGTGGTAGGTGGCACCTGAATCTAGGATCCAGGTGGCATCCATCACACGCTCTGGCGAGGTGACACAACAGCTGCTGACAGTACAAGCACTAGACAGGGGTTGCTCAGCAGATGACTGCGCAGCTGTGAAGGCGACACGCGCTTGCCAGTCATTAATCCATGACAAGTCATCGTGATCCATGCACACAGTGGCGAAGACGGCGGACAGACCAGCACTATCCCGTGTGACAAACGGTTCCACAGACTCAACAGCGCATTGTGCACCGCCACCACCATCCCGACAGCACGGCACGGACTCGACAGAACCAACAGTGGGGCCCCTCGGCTCAGTCAATGCACTCGCACCTCCTTGAGTGGTGAGTCTTAGGAGCTGGCAAAGTTCAGCGATGTTGTGGGCTTGCGTCATGAGCTGCTGCTCCAAGGGTGACAGGTCGCCGGCATCAGCTGCGGCATCATCCGCTGCTGATGTGGGTGGTGTGTCGGTCTCTGTACTGGAATACGCAGAGGCTCTCTCACGCTGCTCGAATGCCTTCTGTAGCTCTTGCGCAATCTTTGTCCAGTTCTTGGGGAGCTTGCACTCCGTGTAGCAATGTGCTCCTCCACAGTTGTAGCACTCCCAATGTCGCTTGTCGGTCGACTTTGGAGTATCTTTTCCCTTGCCATCCTTGCCACCCCGCCTGTTGTTCCGTCCCATCTTCCCTTTAATTGCTGCAGCTGTACCGGTTGCTATTGCATTGGTCGCCGTCGGCTGCAACGACTGACGGGAGGTGGGAGGAATGGTGCGTGTGGCCTGGCATGTTGTGACGGCTGTAGCTGTTGCGCCATGGTGGGCGTCATTTGCTGCTCCCACACCTGCTACGTGGAGGAAGTGCTTGGTGGCCTATGACAGCAGCAGGCCTTTGTCGGCCATCTCCTGAAGACTCTGGAGGCTGAAGTTGTCGAAGGCTTTTGCGTACTCGTGCCCAACACCAATCCGGATGGTGTTGAACGCCATGAGTTGACCCGGCCCATTCATCCCAAGGGCCCTATATAGCCACATCACTCGTCGCCAGTAGTCGGTGGGTGTTTCATGTGTACCCTGACGGAAGGAGTTGAAGTCGGCGATATGCTCTGATGTGGTTGCCATGGTCGCGTCTTCAAAAAGTGTGGTTGTGAGGTTCCAGGCGCCACGTGGGTAAGCTCCACTACCAGTGCGGGGATCACCAAGGAAAGGTTCGAATTTGAGGGTGTACTCCTCTGGGACAGCCTTGAGGAGACCGTACGCTGCGCGCGCGATGGTCATTTTCTGCTGAGGGTCTGTAGTCTGGTACGGACTCGTGTAGTACAGGTACACCCCCTCACTGACTGCCCACATGCAGAATCACGGCTCCCATATGGCGTGACTATCCTCGTGCCTGAAGACGGGAGGATCTGTCTCGAACCACTTTGGGGGCTTGGCGGTCGGCAGAGCTGTCGAGGCAGCTTGTTCAAGAGAAGCAGACAAGGGGTCTTCCTTAAGTACCGGGCTCAGGCGGAGCATCTCGTCCTCTAATGAGGCCAGGTCTGTGGTTTCCCTGAGCGTGTTTCTTGGACCTGCTACATCGCTCGATGCAGTTTTGCGCGCCGGGCGGGTCTGACGCCGCTTCTCCAGTTGTGCGAGGCGCATGCGTAGCATACCTTCCTCGTCACTAGCGCCGGAGTCCGACTGAGGGATATTTTCCAATGGCTCAGCATCGAATACTCCTAGAGCCGCGTCAACGTCGGCGACAACCGCACTCTCGATGGTCAATTTGCCCTTGCGCACGGCATCGCAGAGGAGCTTCTGCTGACTCTCCTGCTGCTGTTGCAACTGCTTCTGCTGCTGTGGCTGCTACTGTTACTGAGGCTGCCGCTGCTACTACTGCTGCTACTGCTGTTGCTGCTGCTGCTGCTGCTGTGGCTGAAGTGCATCCCGAAAAGGCTTGAACAGATCTGCCATCTGTTTGGCCGTCTGTTCAGCCTGTTGAGCCTGCTGCTCTCGCAGCTCGCGTAGACCACGTGCCAGCACGCCTGGGCTAGACGTGGATTCGTCCCGCATCGTGCCCGGCGTGCCGCCCATCACACCGGTGGCGGTAACACCAGCATCTGTAATGGAGCTGGTGCTACCGACTCTGGCAGGTGGGTCCTTCGGCATGCCGACAGCTGGGGTGTCACACGCGTATACCACTGCCGTTTGCACAGCCGTTGGATGAGATCCGCTGCCAAAAAAATTCAGCAGCGTTTACCCTGCCCCAATGGGCGTGGGTTCAATGTAGAGGCCTAAAAATTGCCAATGGAGCCCCCCCCAGCTGCCGAAGAATTTTTCGGAATCGTTTCCCCTGCCCCCGTGGGCGTGGGAAAACTGGTAGGGGCTGTTTTCAGCCTAGCAATCGTCTATGGAGCCCCCCCACGCAACCAAGAAAACTTCGGCAGCGTTTCCCCCGCCCCAGTGGGCGTGGGAAATCAGGGAGGGGCTTTGGCCATCGGAAGTGTGTACCTGAACCATCCCCACTCAACCCAGGATTAGAGGGGAGCCCAGCCAGCAGGGGGAAGGGAAGACCAAACCAGGTAAGATGGCAAAGCGCCGTCACTGCCGCCGCCAGCAATGCTGCTGCTGCTGCTCCGCTGGCAAGGGAGTGGGATTGCCGTTGCTACTACATTGCAGCTGCCGTTGCTGCGGCTGCTGTGCAATGTCGTAGCCGCCGGTGGCCGCTGCTGCTCGCTGCTACACAGCGCACCTGCTGCGGCCACTGCCTTGCGCGGCTGCAGCCATTGCTGCGGCTATACAGCAGTCACTGTGACTGCGTGCAATGCCGCAGCTGCTGATTGCGGTTGCTCCTTGCTGCAGCACTATGCCAAGGCTGTTGCAGCTGCTCCGCAATGCTATGACTGCTGCTAGCTGCTGGTACGGGTGCTGCTCGCTGCTGCTCGCTACTGCTGCTTGGCCGTTGCTACGACTGCTGCTCGTTGCTGCAGCTGCCGGCGGCCGCTGTCGCCCGTTGTTGTGCAGCCCTATCGCTGCCGTCCTTGTTGCGAGCAGCCGCCACCACGGCTGCTCCCTTTGCGTAGCTGCTGCTGCCGCTTCTGCTCCGCGCAGGTGTTGTTCAGCTCCGTCGTCAAAGAGGTTGCTGTCCAGCAGGCCCTCCCAGGACCGCGCAGCGCTCCTCTCGCGCTATGCGACAAGCTTGGCTTGTCTCACTCTGATACCAAAACAGACACACCCCGTACCCCTTCCCTTAGTCCCTTGTGTAGCTCTTAACGATGTGGAGAGATTGGAACAAGTGGCACGTCAAACGGTGGTGTGTGTGTCACACATGTGTCAAAAACGTGAGAGTGAGTGTAGGTCCTACGGGGTGGAGCTCGTTAAGCGAGCCCACACTTCGGCCGACGAGAGGGAGCTCGTCGGCCCTCACCCAAGGCACAAGTGTGGTTGTGTCCTCCATACCCACAAACTGAGTTCTGACCTAACCTATGCTTGTCTGAAGTAACACAAGTTCACCGGTAGGACTAACATAGGTCACCGAGACATTGCAAGTCAAACACAAATATCCACACGACCAGTTTTAATGGTGACAATGTATGAGCAGGTGCAGCCATGGCGCAAGTGCACCCGGCGGCTCATCACAGCTGTTCGCCAGCCGCTGAGCTTGCGTCTGCTCCCCCAGTCTTCTGTGCCCGCCGCCTCATCAGGAGTGTGCAAGGCAATAGACGTGAGCCAAGAGGTCACAGTAAGCTGTATGTACAATATCACCATCCATCCATCCATCCATCCATCCATCCATCCATCCATCCATCCTCCTCCCTCTCTCCAGAAGGAACAAGAGAAACCTCCTATCAACGGTTTATGTGTTGGACCATGTGAGACATGGAGTACAACAATTGCAATGATTTCATCTAGCAAGGCTATTTCTGGATCAACTTGAGCCGTCAGCAAATGGTCGCCTCTGCTACTGAAAACAGTTGGGTGGCTAATCAAAATGCCCGCACCGGGGGTGATGCATGTGGTACAGATGCCGTTGCTGACCACTCGTCTAGCAATAGCCGAAAGCTCCACATTGCGATTTATGCTTCCAAACTCCTTCAAATCTGGCACTGATAATGTCATTCTCGGATCTTGGTGAGGGATCCCATTTGACTTGGCTGTAGTAGCTGCTGTATCTATTAGCTACAACGCATTGCACTTGTTGCTATTGCTACTGCTTCTATGGCTGCAGTTGTACTCAACAGGATGCCACAGGTATTATTGCTTACAATGCTACCACTACCGTCTCTGGGGGATGATGTTGCCGCCGCCGCCGTTGCTGCTGCTACTACAGTAGGAAGAATGTCATGGCGCCTGTAGTTTTTCTTGCGTTTTCTACTGCAGCTACTGACAAGATGGCACTGCAACTACTGCTGCCACTGCTGCTGTTATCATTGCCAAAGCTACAAATGATGCTCTTGGTTACAAGGAGCCAGAGATTCTACAACTGTTACAGTGGCTGTTGTTGCTATACACAAGGTGCCATAGCCACTACTGCTATCACCATTCTCATTGCCACTGTTTGAAGCTGCTGCCACTATTGAAGCCACTACAAGTGCAGCTGCTGCTACTGCTGTTGCTGCTACTGCTACTGCTGCTGCCGTCTTCTAGGAGCTCCAATCGACCATGGCTGTTGCCAGTGATGCTGCAGCTTAGCTTAATGCTGCTACTGCTCAATCTGCTACCGTAGGAAAACTTCCAAAGCACCTGGTACTGCTGCTCGTGATGTTAAACAAAGGGCACTAGCCAGAGTGTCGTAGGGGTTTTTGCTTAGAGGACGGCAGTGGCTGGTGTTGGTGTATGGGCGTTGAGCTGTTTGGTTGTCATAAAACCTTGTGCAACGAGAGCTTCCCAGTTTATCCCGATGGTTATCCAACAACTACATCATGCTTTGTGTGACGCGTATGGTGCATTCTAGCCGCCTAGTTCACCCATGCATGGCTGATAGGGTTTTCTCAGTGGTCGAGACCCAGATACTTGGTGGTATGTGTCAGTGCTCCGGGAGACCCCATGAAGATTTATCGCATATTGTCTCTGACAGGTTGTGCACTCTCCCTGTGGTCTAGACCCGGGTACACGGTGGTGTGCAACGGTACCGCGGGAGACCCGGTACTGATTGATGGAATCTTTTATTGAGTTTTTTCTCAGACATACGTAGTTTGCATGTGGCTGAGACCTGGACGCCTGGTTACATGTTCCGGCATCTTGGGATGCCTAAAATTGCCTAGCTTGGCTTGCGGGTAATGCTAGCACATCACTGCAGAGTCTGGATGTGTTTTGAGGATGATGCATACTTTCTTGTCGTCCGAGACCGGGGTACAAGGTTGACTATTCCAGTGCCTCGGGAGACCTCCCTTGTGTCCTGTGACCTGCGTATTCTCCGTACGTACCTTTTGGTGCTACGGTGATGACGGGGCCCGGCGGGCTAGCCACCAATCCCCGGTACATAAGCTCTCAGGAGGACTCATTTCACTCTCTCCCTTGTTTATTTATCTACGCCTTCCAGACTGAGCAAAACTTTGGTGCTGCCATTCTCTCGCTCACCAAAAGAGCTCATGTGCCATCTAGCATGGGCGTGCATGCCCTAGAACAATATTGGCAGCCATTTCTGATGAGAGCACGGTCTAGAATGCCGCATAGAGGGCTATGGTGTGCAATCATGTGGCAGCTGCTGCATTTTGTTTTCCATGGGAAAATGAATGCAGAAGCTACAAATGTTGCTGTAAGGTTCTGCATGCCACCGCACCTTCAAGCATAAGGTGTGGCACATAGCTGCCGCTTCCACTGTTGTTGCTGTTGCTCAGAGTGTTGTGATGTTGCTGTTAATATGACCAATGTTGTTGTTGTCACTGCTGTGAGCACAGCCATGTATGCCACTCGGAGGGTTGCAGCATGGAACAATTTGTAAAATTGTTTGCATGAAGACCCATGCAAAAAACTGACATGAGCTCTGGGTGTAAGGAGAAGGTAGACAATGCCAAAATTCGGCCAAGTATGGAACCCAATACGTTCAGGACGTGGTGAGGTTCCGAATGAGCCCAGAATCGGCTTTCAGGGGGGGCGTTAGCGGCTAGACAACCAGGCCCTATCACCCTTGTCTGCCAACACAAGCCAGCAGGACAACACACATACACACACACACACACACACACACACACACACAAGAGAATAAACATGGCAAAGCATGTCTCTTCAAAGATCCAGAGCACAGCTCCCGATGGACAGGTCTTGAACTACTCACAAAAAAAAAACAGCAAGTGAAACACACCAAAAACATACAGAAGTGCAACAACTTGTGTCCATGAAAGTGGAATTACAAACATGCATCAATGGGTCTCTAACAGTACCAAAACAGACCACCAAGAACATTTCACGTGTCACGCACAACAATACGGAGTCAAGAGAACGTCTCATATGGCAAAGTGGCATTCCAATAACTCCTTGAGTAGTCTTTGGGTCCACCATGCAAGGAAGTGGGCAAGAAGCCACTGAAATTGGGATGGCTGGAAGCCCTCAGAACGATACTCTCGTAGTTGACAGGCCGTCACCAACAACAAAGGAGCTGCTGGTCTGGTTACTTCAACGCACCAAGCACATCGCACCCAAAACGTGGCAACTTCTGGAGCAGTCTGAGGGTTGGCTCTGCACTGCTAAATCCGCATTTGCCTTTTCCGCTACATCAAATCCAAGTACACACAAGATGCCCTCTGGGATGAAGAAGCCAAAAAACAAGAGGCCAGCTGAACCGAGAAACGTGTGTCCCCTGGCCAACACAATCATAGGAACAAGAACGCAGCAAACGCTACATCAAAGTGAAACTGATCCCCTTGCATGTAAAAAACTCTGCACCAGCTAGAGTTGAAGATGTCAGGACATCACCATTGCCACCTGTTGCGTCGCTATTGACATCAACACCATTGCCTGCGTTGCCTGCTGAGATCGCCAATGCTGCCGACCCAGTCACACCTCCAGCAGTTCCCATCTCCTCGCTGTTCATTCATGTGCCTGGTGGTTGCCTCAGGCCCTTGCAGTCTGTGCACCACTATGACCAGCCTGCTAGTTGCACTACTCCAGCTGGTCCCTCTGGACCCACACATTCTGCCCGTACAATTTGCATTGATGCTGCTGTCTCTGCATTGCCTGCTCTTACCTAGAGGTAGGACGAGGAAATGTCTTTACAAGCTCGGTACTGCAGAGGCCTCAGTGCAGTCTAACACCGTGAATGGATACTCCTTGACCACTGATGAGTCCCACAATGCTATTACGGATGCTGAGTCTAGTGGGGATGGGCAACGCGCCTCGGTTGCCACCACACTAGTTGTAAGTGGCACAAAGGCACGTCCGTCCAAACCAAACACTATGCAAAAAGCTCTCTGCTGCTGATGTAGCACTTTGGGAGCGGGCTATGTCGCAGGAGCTAGCTGCCATCAAGGAGCATGGGGTTCACAATAGCCACACATTGGGTATTTCAATGAAAAGAGAGGCCTAATACCTCAGTGTAACGACAAGGTGCAAGATCGAGGAGATCTATCTGGTATAGCCTCCAAGATTTGAGGACGGCACAAACCATGTTTGGCACCTCCACATGTCCTTGTACGGGTGGAAAAGGTCTTTCCATTACCAAAATCTCACAATCTCTGCTACTTTAGAGTGAGGCGGGTATCATCATAGCCCAGTCGACTCGGCTCTATTCGTGAGTGCTCCCTCTCCGCCTTTTCTTGCTGTCTAAGTCTATGTAAATGATCTCTTGACCGCGTCCTGAGACCCTCAATTTGTCCATGCTATGACGTATCTCTTCCAGTCTATGTACAAAGTGAAGGATCTTTGCCCAGCCCGTCTCTTCTTGGGTATGGAGATTGGGCGTAGAAGACAACATCGTGTGCTGCAATTGTATTACGGTCATCACAGCCGGACAATGAGGAAGTAGTTTGCTAGCCTGTTGGCTATAGTTCCCTATGCATCCATGCTTCTGATGTTCGTTGGACAAAGGCTTCTCACGACAACAGGCCCAACTTGTCCGGGCGAGCCTGTCAACGAAGCGAGGTACCTCCGAGTCATTACCTCTCTCATGTTCCTCATGACCACAATGTATGCTGATGCTGCTATTTCTATGAACTTCTCGTTCTTGTTGTTCTTGCAACATGCATGTCGGCTCCATTTGGAGGCTGTGCCGTGCATTGTTTTGGCAAGTCTTGTCAATCCAGTGCCAGGACTTGTGCTTTCACGTACAACTGGCTATGGTTGTTGATGGATAGATCAAAAGTGGTAGGGCCTAGGATCACAAAGTACGTAACTCCTCAGGCTACATCTTCCTTGTCGGAGGCAATAAGATATCATGGAAGTGTACCAAGAAGCTTTATGTAATACGGAGCTTGAAATAGGTTAACTAAGTCGCCTTTGGAGTGTTGTAATTTGAGTCATTCCCATCAGTGTGCGACTGGCTATGACCACTTGGCCCTGTCCATGTCCGTGGAGATCCCGGATACGGACCCAGATAGTACTAGGGTATCGTCGTATGGTGATCCACATATCCTCAGCAGCAAGACAGGTGCCACAGTGTGCCAAAGACATGATGGGAACTCTGATGCTTTTCTACAACCTCTATGGTTTTCTTGGTGACTGGGCCAGATGACTAATTCACATTTTTTTGCATTGTACAGCTACAGAATGATCCGTGACCAGTACATGTGTGCAGTTGTTCCATCAGGCTTGAGATTCTACATCTGTGAGATTAGAAGATGCTGCATTTGGATGAGTGTACTCTGAGTTTAAGCCAAAAAAGTGAGTTTGGGCGGATTTAGGACAAACTGTCTTGTCCCAGCAAGCATTTGGGCTTGCCCCCGCGGCAGCCATTCATGATGTGTACTTGTTGGTTGCCATTTTTATCTGCACTTATAAGCTTATGAAGCTCATGAGGCTATGCACGTATCCCCTAACCAGACTCTTCATGTTCTTTTACTTGCCTTGCGTACTGGTGCATTCATTGACTAGACAGTGCTACAACGTCAATGGCAGCTATGCAAGGAAGCTTCCAAGTAACTCCTCATGATATCACAACAACAAGGCATCCCTTATTGAGCTGCAAGCAGCAACACAGCTACAACAGCAATAGTAGTGAGAGTCTCCGCTACCATTGTGAACCTAAGAGGATCCACCATGCACCCGTTAGTGACAGCATCAGCAACAACAACCAGCGTAGTATTAGTAGTAGTTATAGTAATTGTAGCACCAGCATCAATAGCAGTAGTGGTTGCAGCACCACCTATAATAGTAATAGTAGTGGTATCTACGCTATATTCAATGAGGTCGGTGCGTCTTGCAAGGAGGCTGGCGCAGCTGAGACGGCCGACGTGACCAGCAAGGCATGCAAGGTCTATAAGCCCTTGGATGCCAGCAGTGAGGCCGGTGAGGGCCGACAAGGGCTGCCAAGGGTGGCGCCTCTTGACATGGTGTGCCTCTTGCCATGAGTGCCATTGATCGTACTCCCTGGTTCGACCACTGAGGAGTGGTCGAACACCTAATCTGATTTTAGCTTTGATTCCTTGAATTTTTCCATGCAAGAAAGAGCTTTGAATCGCTCTCAAGACACGATCAATGAAAAACCAATGTGCGCAACAGCCACGCCAAACTGCTGCAGGCCATTGAATAATCAACAGCTGCTGAGTGTCTATGGATCTTCACCCATGTGGCATTGTTCAGCAGGTGGAGCCAACTGCAGTGCCCCTCCAAATTCAGTCGCCTCATGGATTACCCGCATCAGTGTGGTGACCGTGCAGCAAGGCCAGAGGTCACAACATGTCTGTGGTATATAAACGAACACAAAGGACATCTTTGATGTCTCTCTATTGTGATTTGTGTGTGCACTGTCTCACTGGTCTGTGTTGTGACCTCTTGGTTGGTGTACATACTTGTGCAGATGACTGACTCGGCTGACTTCGATGGCGGTGGGCGCTGAGTGATAGAGGGGACGTCACGCCATTTTGAGAGACGTGACTCCCGTTTTCCTATGTGGAGTTCCCCACTTGGGACCAGCACGCCTTGCTCAATCAACAGCACCCATCGGCGCTCATGCCACCAACAGTCATGGACGAATGCTCTTTGTAGCATACTGTCTACCTAGGCTTAGGCAGCCATAACTCTCGTGTGTGAATTTTCTAGTCAATTCTGACTGCACGACTGTGTTCGCAGCGTGCATATTTTGGTGTGAACCAGTTTTCAGGAAGAAAAAAAAAAAGGAACGACGCCCGGGTTTGGGACTGTCTTTCCTCTGGCAGGGCTCACCAAGAAAACCACAACGGCAAGAATTTAGTGCATTTCCCTGGTTGGTAGGCGTACTTCTAAGACGCCCCCGTTCTCGCTTGACCATGTCTAAGAAAAATGGCTTGGTTGCCAGTTGGAAATATTTAGGGCATGCAGGCCCATGCCAGAACAAACATGAGCTCGGTGTGTGAGTGCGATGCAAAACGGAAAAAATTGGCGAAGTCTGGAATGCATGATATGAAAGAACAAGGAAGAAAGTACAAATGAGCCCCTAGCGGGCTTATGTAGGGGCATCGGCAACTAGCCGCACCAGGCCCCATCACCCCCGCTGAACCCAAACGAGTCAGCGGGGAGAACACGTTGCATACACCACGAGAACAACAAAGTTGGTCTCCTCGAGGCACCGGAACAGCTCTCCGAGTGCCCGGGTCTCGACCACCGAGAAAACATGAGCAGTGCTAGAATCATTTGAAATCAGTGTCCAGACATCGCAAACGGCTTTCCGAACATCGGAAGCCCTACTAGAACCATCGGGTCTCCTCGTCGCACCGGTATAGTCCACCGGGTACGCGGGTCTCAACCCACCGAGAAAACTCTCTTAGCTCCCGACAAGCCAAGAGGCTGCCGGAACGCATCGACCGCGTCTCGTCGGCGCTATCGTAGATGCTGGAGAAGTCTCGGAACACTCTGGAGGCCCGTCGTGTCGTCACGCCCTCCTCTACCATATACCACAAATGGATATACGGGTAATCCATTAGCGTCGGTCGTGACGGGTAGAAGCCACGCAAACCAACACTCTCCCTTGCTGTCATAGCCGTCAACGCGAGAACAAATGAACGAAGGCATGGAACAACAACATATGCCAAACCACAGTTTGCATTAGTCATCTACACACACACACACACACATCAGTTATCCATCCACGCACAGAGGCTAGGCGCGGTGTACCATGGAGCAGAATGAAGGTCACAAAATCTCCTCACGACACTGGTACATCCCACCATGTGTCCAGGTCTCGACCATGAGAGGAGTCATGCACATAATACACAAGTCAGACGAGAAGTGGGTCTCCTTGTAACACTGGCGGTACCAGTTCCCAAGTCTTGACCGCTACAAGTAATCCAACAGGTGTCCGTATGCCGACGACAATAGCAACATCAACCAACACACATGATCATAGGGGGATCTCCTCGTAACACGGGTGCAACTCACCACGTGTCCGGGTCTCGACCACTATGAGAAATCTAGCTCGCATGCACATGCCACACGTAGTATAGCCCAACACCAAGACACACGATCACATGGTCTCCTTGTGACATTGGTTAAACCCATCAAGTGTCGCGTCTTGAGCAACAGAGTGCTACCATACACATGCAACTGTGCATGCACATAGTATGAGCCACATGCCGGCTGTTGTAGTATGCTCATAGGAGAGCATGGACCCCTCGCCATGCATCTCCCATAACGTCGTGTTAGGTCGAGGTCCACACAACACTCCCCCTGGGCAGATGAACCTGGAGGCGACATCCTCGATGGAGATGCGGATACTATAGCTGAACTGATCTTTGGCAATAAATCATGCGGTCTCCCATCACACAAAGATAGCTCCTCCTGTCACGCACAAGTCTGCTCCCACCCTCAAAGATGAAGTACTGTCTCCGGCTATGACAACTCATGTCGCCCCAGTACCACCTGGAGTGTACCAATCCTTGTGTGAATGCCAAGGGTCCCAACTCAAAGTCTCTCCTCTCTCTGTTCTGCCGTAATACATTTGTGTACGCCGGAGGAAAGGGAATGGGCAAGCAGCACGCAGGCATGGATGAAGTGGCGGAGCTGGCCTCCCAGGCGGGATAGAGCACTCTCGGGCACAGGGGTGTACTGCTAGAAGAGGAGGGCTGGAGCGAAGAAGCGGATCACCGCTCATGGAGGAAGGTGACGATGGAGCAGTTGAGTTGGGTGGATGAAGGTGCGTGATGGCAGCAGCAGGAGGAGCGATGAAGGAGGTGATAAGAACAATGATGGTGAAAACTGATGGCACGCTCAGCTCTCCTGTGGTAGTGTCTCCATCGGACGTCATGCTCGGAGCTGGTACAGGATCCTCCGTGAGTATGGGTATGCGAGATCCTGGTAGTGGAAAGCTCGTGCCGATAGTACTGCTGCTTCCCTGCCCTAGCAATCGTTCACGCGCTCCCATCACCTCTCGCTGCAATATCACTACGCGCGCTCATATAGGTCAGTGTAATCTGCCTCGGACATGTGGAGATGGCCCATGTCTGCCTCGGGTAGGATAAACTCTGTCTGACTAGATGCTACGCACGTAGACTACAGAACTTGTAAGTACATATCCATTTGCATCTCTGTTGCTGAACACGATGGAGCCGGTGTTACTGCATCCACCTGGGAATCAACCAAACTCGCAATGTGCTGAGATGCTCTAACATCGGCTGCAGCTTCAAGTGTCGCATCCACACCACAGCTAGTGTCTGTCATACGAGGAGGAATGAGTGGTCGCGTGCGAAGAGAGAAGGAGAAGGAGGAGTCATCAGAGTCCGTGGAGCATGTAGAAATGTCGTCCATGCAGGTACTGCCACTCTCAACAACGATGTGATCTGTAGGGTCACCAACAGGTGAACACGAGAGGGCAGAACTTAGCTCCAGCTGATGAGGTGACTCCATCCGCGTGGTCAAATCAGCTCCTCTGTCCTTGTCGGCGTAGTGGACACTCGTGTGTGTAAGACTCCGGCTCGACAATGCCCGTCAAGGCGACTAGCAAGTGTAGCTGGCACTCACGCACGGTCTTGCCAGGAAGGCTAGTCACTGCCACCTGCTCGGTAATGAAGTGAGGAACACCATCTGACTCCATCATGTGTGTCGCTACCCTGTCGTGTGTACGGGGACCCGTAGACTCTGGGAACATTGGCGAGTTCTCAAGCTGAAGTTGGTCCTCACGTAGCGCCGATGACATGGTGGAGCTTGCTGTGTCTGCTACAGCACATATCCCAGTGATATCTCTCAGAACTTCTACTCTCAAGAATGCCTCGACCTCTAAAAGACGAGCTGGTTGACTCTGCTCATGCACTAAGACCGTTGCCAGGCTGGTGTGAGCCTAGTGCACCAACGCCCTCGGAAGTCCGTATAGGCCATCCCGAACCGCACGATACTCTTGTGCCACCGCCGGGCCGCTACCGGTCCGAGTCGCGAGTGGAACCGCCCATGCACATGGGACCTGCACTCCTCCTAATGCCACCTGCTGCTGCAGAACGTTCGGCTCCTGCCCCAGCGTAGGTGTCGACCTTGATGACATGCATGTCCCAAGCACTCCAACCTCCGCCGGACTGGTATGAGCCTGTTGAACACTCTCCCCCAAAAGTCTGGTAGATGCATCTCGATCCATACAGGACTCCTATGCCATCGCCGGGCTGCCACCGGTGGGAGCCGCGAGTGGCACCACCCAGGGACGTCATGCCTGCGCTCCTCATGATATAACCTATTGTTGCAAAAGATCTGGATCCAGCCCGGACGTGGAAGTCAAGCTCGATGGCACGCAAGTCTCCACCATGAACGCCATGTCGGAATCAGACTCCACATCATGTGCTGTCACCGTATCATCTGAATCTACCTGAGCTGACGCTCACGAACCACGGCACGACGCCAGTGCGGATCATGTCGCTATGGTCACAACACGCAACGTGCAGTGACCACACTCTCCCTCGATAGGTATAGCAACGGAAGCCGAGGAGGTGGAGGATGTATCAAAACCGGCGCAAGTACGACGTGCAGAGCACTCAAGCCGACATCGCGTGCACACACGACTCGAATGACTGCATGAGGACATGTCATCTTGAGGTTGCGTCGTGGTAGCGGGAGAGTGGAGGATCAAAAGGATGGTGGCAGCCTGGGACTGACTGGCAGGTGGAGCTGAAAGGACACCATCCGATGAGGATGGAGGGGAGTATGATGGAGATGCGATCAAAGAGGCTGTCAACGAACTAGTAACATAAGCACGTTCAGTGACGACGAGGTCACAAAGCCGCTGCACCATCCGTGTGAGGCCGTGGAATTCAACAAACATAGTCGCGAGAGGTTCAGCGATGGGATCTACCAACACTCGCAGATCCGTAGGCTGTGGGGGACGCATGCTCAGAAGAGGTTGAAGCCAAGGTGGATGCCAGCCATGAGGGCACATCCAGCAATGACGCCAACCATGACGTCCATCACCACAGTAATAGCAGGTGAATGTGTAGGGCGCCTACTCAAATATCTGCACACTCATCTCCTGCGCTGGATGATGGATAGGTGCCAAGGGCACCTACTCCCGGTGGTAAACACCAAGCCACAGGAGAGGATGAAACTAGTAGGTACTGTCACTCCCAGAGGTCACGGCGTCGGGGTCAGCAAACGTGACCCGGCGGGACAAGTTGCACTACCATAGTACGCCCAGAGAATGGAGTCTGACTAGTTGCGGCTACTAATTTTGCTGCCACTAATGGAGCAAAGACTTCTCCAAGAACAGATGGGGTGGCGGCTTGGCGTGGCTGCTGCTCCAAGCAGGAGACGACCTAGCCCTCGGAGATGCACAGACTCGAATCCGTCGTTGCTCCTACGAAGTGAACTGCACCAATCCATAGGCCCAAGGGACACGCCGGTCCATGACGCATCTTGAAACGGAGATCGCCGCCAACAACGCAATCCGCTGGGAAAGCGAAACTGCAAGCGTTGCTGCAACCGCCACTGCTGCTGCTACGGAAACTACTCTTGCTATAGAGGTTGGTGATGCTACGCGTTTCGGTGAGATGTCGGGCTATTCTATGGCTTAGTATGATTTGTATAATCTTTCTCTCGCCCTCACCCTTATTATTGTCTTCTTTTTTCCTTTCTTTCTTTCCTCCTTTCTTTTTTTGTCACCACTCGCTCTCAGGTGCACCCCCTCCGTAGATTTCATTACCTCGTCCCCCCTATTCTCCATTGCCCCAAGTAGGACATGTAAAAAATTGGAGGGGGGTTGTCCAGCTTGTCTGGTGCTCCCTCCCGTGCAATGCTCACTCCCTCACTCACTCAGCAAGCGAGTAAGCGAGTGAGCGAGTGGCAAAGGGGGAGGTGCGTCCCTCTCCTCCGTTGGCCAATCCATCGGTCGGCCAACGGGGCCGACAGGGTCGTCGGGCCCCTCCAAGGGGCCCCTCGTACGGGGCTCAACGGAGCCCTGTGAGGGGCTCCCTTGAGAGGGGAGGCTCGGCGGACCAACAACCCCCTGCGAGGGGTCCCCTCTGTGGGGGCTCAAGGGGGCCCCTCCGAGGGGAACCCTTGGAGGAGGGCTGCAAGGCCCTCCACCAGCAGCAGCTGGAGCGACGGGTGCAGCTGTGGCAGTTGTTGTTGATGCTACTCCTTCCACCATAGCTGCTACTGCTGCTTCCGCCGCAGCTGCTGCTACTGCTACTCTATGCTGCAGTTGCTGCTATTGCTTGATGTTCCCACTGCTTCTGCTACTACTGCTTCCACTACTGCTGTTACTACTACTCTGCGTAGCAACTACTGCTGATGCTTGCTGCTGCCATCGTTGCTGCTTGCTGTTGCCGCCGGTACCACTTATTGCTACTACTGCTGCTTGCTACTGTCGTTGCTGTTGTACTGGCTGTTGCTACTAGTGCTTTGGGCTGCTGTTGTCGCTTGCTGTTGCCACCGTTGCTAGAGCGGTTGCTACTGCTACTGCTTAGGGCTGATGCTTCTATCACCGCTACTACTGCTATTGTTCTTGCTACTCATACCATTCTTTCTACTACTCTACGGCGTAGCTGCCACTACTACTGTTGCTGTCGCAAGCGCTGCTCACCGCTCCTATGGCAGTCACTGTGTCCTCCCTCACGTTGTTGCTGGCGCGGTGCCACGTGGCGCGTTCTCTCTGTGTCCTACCCACTACTGCTGCTTCTGCTACTCACACGGCCCCCTGCGCTCTGATACCAAGTTGGAAACATTTAGGGCATGCAGGCCCATGTGAGTGCAATGCAAAACGGAAAAAATTGGCTAAGTCTACAACACATGATATGAAAGAGCAAGGAAGAAAGTACAAATGAGCCCCTCGTGGGCTTATGTAGGGGTGCCAGCAGCTAGCCGCAACAGGCCTTGTCACCCTCACTGAACCCAAACGATTCAATAGGGAGAACACACTACATACACAATGAGAACAATAAAGGTGATCTCCTTGAGGCATCGGATTAGCTCTCCGAGTGCCCGGGTCTTGACCGCCGAGAAAAAATGAGCACTACTAGAATCACTTGAAATCAGCATCCAGACATTGCAAACGGCTTTCCGAACATCGAAAGCCCTACTAAAACTATTGGGTCTCCTCGTCGCACCGGTATAGTCCACCGGGTGCGCGTGTCTCAACCCACCGCGAAAACTCTTCTAGCTCCCAACAAGCCAACAGGGCTGCCGGAACGCATCGACCGCATCTCGCCAGCGCTGTTGTGGATGCTGGAGAAGTCTCGGAACACTTTGGAGGTCCGTCATGTCGTCACGCCCTCCTCTACCATATACCACAAACGTGGATACATGGGTAATCCATCGGCCTTGGTCGTGACGGGTGGAAGCCACACAAACCATTATCGTCCCCAAGTCGTAAACTTATGGCCAGGTCGTCCCACTTGTGGTGCTCCGGGGAATCATGGCTAGTACGCCCAGTACGGATGAAACATTATCGACGTCTTGGCCCCACTTCTGGCTAAGTCACCCCCAAAATGGAGGTGACGTATTCATAATTCTCATTATGGGGGCAAGTTGGGAAACAAATAAAAATCGGGGAGACTGTTGATGTGTGTAACAGTACCACGTAGTGACCTCTGGCCTCGTTGCACCCTCACCTCACTGATGCAGGTGACTGACCTCAGATAGACGGCTCCTCTGACGACCTCACCATGGTGACCTGGCTGCACGACTACACATGCTTGGATTTATGTAGACACAAACCACATCCTGATTCTTACGTGCAGCAAGCTCATGCTTAGTGCTGTTGCTTGTGGAGCTGGGTGCACACCCACAACTTATTCTGCTGTGAAATCTTGACAGGCTTGCCAGGAGTTGCTTTTATTGTGTACAGGTGGTTCAATCACACACGGCTCGAGGGTAGCGAGCGAGAGAGAGCTCGCTTCTCGCTCGCTCGCTGCCCGTCACCTTATAGCTCACACGGCTGTGACTTCTCTTGTTTCTTGTGAGGTTCTCTCTAACTCCCGTCAAGCATACATGGCCTGCTCTCGCCTCTCTTGGCTCTAGCACCCTCTTGCTGCGTGTGTCTAGTCAAGCAGCACCTCCTACTGGTATCAGAGCAGCTTCACGGAAAGGAGGACGGCGGACTCTTCCGCCGACCAAAGTCCTAGGCCGAAATGCTCCTTCTTGAGGTGAGGGGACTCCTCCACGCAGCTTCTTCCCTACGCAGCTAAGGGGTCGGCGGGCACGTACTCTCTAGACTGCCACGCTGCCCACTGCACTGTTGAGTCCGCTCTCCGTGGGTTGTCGTAGATAATAGCCATCGCACGTGGGGCATAGCAATTGCGATGGGCAGAGTTGGAGCAGTCGTCCGTCAGTTGGCTATGTATCTGCCAGACAGCAAAAGGTGATCCGCGTAGCTGCCAGCATCAGCCGGCCTGTGTAGCTGACAGTGCCAACAAGCCCGTGCAGCTAACAACATTAGCCCGATGCTGCAGCTGATAGCAACAGCCCGCCGTGACCCCTAGCAGGCACTCAGCGAGCGGCTGCTGCTGCTGTCGCGGCTACTGCCTGCATTCTCGTCTGCGGCTGCTACCTGTATTCTTTCGCCCACAGCTACTGCCTGCATTCTCGCTTGCCCAACCAAGACTTCTCACCCTCAGCAGCATTAGCAGCGACATCCCTAGCAGCAATGTAGCTGGGCATGTTGTAATTAACTGGTGCAACATCCCTAGCAGCAGTGTAGCTAGGCGTGCAGTAGGAGCAGCAGCTACGGTAGTCGCAGCTGCACCCTCTCGACTGCAACAATAGCACCACCTCGGTGGTGCTCACAGCCACCCTGGCTCACCGCAAGAAACCGGGCGCGGCACAATCCCGTGAGCGCTACGAGGACGGTCTCGTGCGCCATTGTCCCTCTCGTGAGTGCAACGCGGCTGCACCATCATCCGCAAGTGCGGCACAACGTCCGGTAAGCCCCTCATATTCCTACTCTCCTGGGGGGGGTTCAGTAGCGCTCCGCCCTTGAGACGGACACTGCTGTATCAAACTTTCACGCACTGCTACACCAAGATGCTGTTCACCTCTCTCACACACTCACGCGTGCTGCCACGGCTATCATACACGCTACCACTACCACTACCGCCACATTTGCTGCCGCCTCTCGTGCGCCTCGCGCCGCAGCCTTCACTTCGGCGGGGCGAGCAACGGAGTCGTGCATTGAGGCGGCGGTGATAGCCTGGCCTATTGGTACAGCGGCTGCAGATTTAGGCACACAAATTGCTGCAGCTGCATCCACTGTTGCCTTTGCTACGGCCTCTGCTACAACTGCTGTTTCTTCCGCCGCTTCTGCCATTCGCACCTCCACCGCCACTGCCGTCACATCAGCTGATGTCTCCATCACCCCAACCAGCTGCCACTGCACCATCGGCCGCCACCAACCTCGTCACAGCTGCTGTCTCCATCACCCCAACCATCACCACTATGGGGGCTGCAGTTACCACTGGTGTTCTCGCCCTAGCGGTGCCAGTTGTGTCCACAGTTGCTGTCCTCTCTGCTGCTCCAATTGCTGTTGTTCCACTTCTCTCCCTTCTCCACATCCCCTCACCTCCTCCTCGTGCATGAGGGTTCTCTGTGCACCTGTCTCTCCTGCTGGTTCTGTGCCTCTCCCTTCTGTGTGGTGGCTTGTGTGTCTGATCGGGGTCGGGTTATCCTGCAGCACAGCTCCCACGTGCCTTGAGTATCCCAGTTTTTCCCACGCCCACTGGGGCTTGGGAAACTCTACCAAAATTTTTCGGGCGTGTCCTCGTCAATGTCACCATGCCTCGTGACAACAAGTCAGTCATAGCTGACCTGCAGTGTCAGCTAAACCTCGCTCGCGAGGCTCTGCGCGAGGCTGAAGATCGCCTTAAGGTCGCGAATGATAATTGCGCGGCCTTTACTTATGAGGTTGCCGCCATTGTGCTGAAGCGTCTCCCTGCTCTGTTCGTCCCTTCTGCTGTTTCTACTGCTGGCACTAGTGTTGCTACCGCGTCCACTCCATCCGCTGCACACAGCGCTACCCCCTCATCTGCGACAAACCCCTCTGCTGATGCCATCCCCGCTGTCGTCCCTTGCCAGCATGACTTCTCCCAACCCCCAGCCCTGGCACCTAACCTTGCCTTCTCCTCTCGGGAGACCCGCTTTAGCGTGTGGGCTCAGGGAGAACGCTTATGGGAGTACTACTTCCCAGTAGTCGCTCCTTTCATCCCTGATGCCAACGAATCCACTCGCGCCGTCCGTGCCCTTGTTACTGTTGCACCAGAAACCTTAGTTGACGATGTCGGCACTTACAATGCTGACCCAGCTGTTCATCGTCTGGCTGAACCAGTCGCTTCTTACACCATGCTACGACGTTGCAATACAGTCACTGGTCAGGCAGCCCAAAGTGCGCTCACCGTTCAATTCAACATGCTCTTGCTGCGTGCGGAAAAAATGGCTGATGCTTACTGGGCTCGCGGTCTCAAATTGCTTTGCGAGCTTGACACGGCTGCCCCAGGGCAACTCTCTGTTGTCCTCACCATGGTCAACGGGTTGATCCCCAAACTGTCCGATCTCCTTCGTGACGTTAAGGCTGATGAGCTGTAGAGTCTTGCCTCTCAGTCGGTACCTCCCAAATCTCCGCCTGGTGTGGGTGGGCTTTGGGACTTCATAGCTAAGCGTCTTGCTGCCTGGTGGGCCAGCCTCCAGATTAAACGCCTACATTGCACAGTAGTGGCTGGCGTGGCCGCTATTACCACTGTCTCCTCTTCTCCCTCTCCTACTTCTTCATCCGCTGCCACCACCTCTTCTTCACCGTCCACCTCTACGACCGCAGCTCTTGCCTCAAAGGGCCATGGTCGTGGATGCGATCGTGACCAGGGCAAGGACAAGGCCAAAGACAAACCTCGATCTCGTGTTCCTGGTGAAGTGGTCTACTGGAAGTGCGGATCCTCCGAGAATTTTTCTCGTACGAGCCCCGCACCCCCTGACGATCTCCACGTTGCACGTGCCATGCGTGCTCACTTGCACTGGTGGTTCCTCCTCCTTCGCCGCCAGCTCTAGCTCCCGGTCCACTTCCTGCTCCAGCAGCACCTCCTCTGCTCTGGTCTACTCCACCGCTGGTGTTCCGCCCGCTCCGTTGGTCCTGTACCCCTTGGGATGGCCGCCACCCAATGATACGCCTGTGTATGCCGGCCCTCCCTCGCCTGCCTACGTCGCGCTGCCGTGGTTTCCTCCCTCCTCTGGGTCTGGTCCTCTATCGTCTACACCTTCGGTTGATGGCGAGCCCCAGTTGGAGCAGTCTCTCCTCCAACATTTTCACCTTTGTGATCAGGGAGGTAAGAGTGTGACACTGTTGGCCAGAGGTCTTGCATGTCAGACTGACAGTGTTCTTCGAGGGGACCCCCCGGCCATATTCTTGGGTCACCGTCAACATCTGTCCCGTGGGTCGAGCATTGGTAGTCTGTCTTTCTTCCTCACTATCTTTTTGTGTGTTCTTCTTCTCTACCCTCTGTTGGCACTGTTGTCACCTGTGGCGTCCTCGCTCGCACTCGTGTTTCCAGTGGCTTCTGGGTCCTTGACTCGGGAGCCACCCACCACATGACGTCCGTCCATTCCGCATTCGTCTTGTTGTGTCCCACCGGGTCCGTTCGCTTTGTCCGGACTGGATCATGCCAGTTGCTCCCTGTCCAGGGCGTCGGTGTTGTCCATTTTGTTGGCCCTAGCAGAGTACTGTTTCTTCCTTACGTTCTGTATATGCCGTCTTTCGAGCTCAGCCTGTTGTCAGTGCCTTCCCTTGATGATCAGGACATGGATTTCTCGGCCAGTCAGGGTGTTGGCATGGTCCGTCTTCGTCCGTCCAATCGTGTTGTCTTGCGCGGTGTCAAGTATGACAAACTTTTCGTTGTTCCTCTTCTTGCCCCCTCTGCCGCCTCCGTTGGGTCCTCCCTCATCCATGTTACACCTTCTCTCTCCCCTAACGCTGTTCAGCTCTTGCATCGTCGTCTCGGTCACGTGCACACTGACGCCATCACTAGCATGCTTAAGCTCCAACCCGTCGTTGGCCTCACTCCTTCCACCTTTCCTTCACCGTGTCCCTCTAACTGTCTTGACTGTGCCCAAGGCAAGATGCATCGCTCTCCATTGGCCTCGTCTGACACCCAGACCTCCCACACCCTTGACCTTGTCCACGCAGATGTCATGGGTCCTCTCCCTCACGAGTTCCTTGGGGGTGCCGGTCGGTTCATCCTTTACCTTACTGATGACTTCTCTCGTTTTTGTTGGGTCTTTGCTCTTCGTCAGAAGAGCGATGTCTGTGCTGTCATTGATACCTGGCTGGTGCAAGCAGAACGCACGTGTCAGCGCTCACTACGGGTTTTTCCTAGTGACCAGGGCGGTGAGTTCCTCGGACCCACCGCCTGGCTCGTTGAGTCCAAAGGGGTGTGTCTGGAGACCTCTGCTCCCTACACACCCAAATGAAATGGGGTCTCTGAGCATTAGAATTGGACGTTTGCTGACGGTGTTCGCACCCTCTTGTCCGAGTCCGGCCTCTCCCCTTTGTTTGTCTTTGAGGCCATGAGCTACATGGCCTAGGTCTGGAACCGTGTTCCCCATGGTCCTCTCTCTTGCATTTCCACCCCGTTTGTACGTAAGTATGGCATGCGCGCTGACCTTCGCCTTGCGCATGTCTAGGGTTGTGTTGTGTCTGTCTGGCTGCTCAAGGATCTCTGCGATGGGAAGCTCTCCCCACGTGGTCGCCTCTGCCCCTTCAAAGGTGTTTCTGCGTAGTCCAAGGCGTGGAGCTTCTGGGACGTTGAGCCCCAGCGTGTCGTTGAGTCCTGTGATGTCGTATTCTTCAAGTCCACTTTCTCCGTGACCTCCATCGTCCCTCGGCCGCTGACCCCCTTCTGCCGCTCTGATGGTTTCGGGGGGGAGTTGCCCCCATGGTCCCTACTGTCGCATCTCCCCAGCAGTCTTCACCCTCTGAGCGTCCTCCGGTGTCCGGCACCGTGTCCACGCCGTCCTTATGGTCCCTGTCGTCTGTGGCGTCAGGCTCGTCTGGCGCTCCAGCGTCCCTTGATGTATCCTCACCTGTTCTGTCAGTGTCTGCGTCCCCTGTCGTACACTCCTCTGCGGCCCCATCCAGTCCGCCCACCGACGTGATCCCTCATTCCGTTCCTGCCTCGCCGTCGTCCGGAGATCCTCCCCGTCCGGCACCTCTCGCACCTGTCTCTTCATTTGTCCGTGGTGGGCATCTTTGCACCCTTCCCACGCGCTCCTCTAGTGTCTCTATGCCCGCCATCCATCCCTCTCAGTCCCAACCTGCATAGTCACCAACCTTGCCAACCAGCATGGATGCCTTGGGCTTGGCGACAGGGCTTGTCCACCCTAGCTCAGCCCTCGGCTACAAAATGCTCCGAACAGAACATGAGCACACGCTTGATGCTACCATTCTTGGCAGCATCGCTGAGTGCCATGCAACAGCCGCCTTTACATCCACGTCCCCTGATCCGACCACAGTGCGAGGGGCACGCACGGCACCAGACGCACAACAGTGGGAGGCTGCGATGCGGGATGAGCTCAGAGCCCTAGGAAACCATGCTGTATATGAGCTGGTCAATCTATCGCCCGGCCGTAAGGCCATCGACGCCCACTGGGTATTCCGTTGGAAGTACAAACCAAACGGTGAACTTGACAAGTACAAGGCACGTCTCACCACCAAGGGATTCTCCCAAGTCCCTGGGGTTGACTTCGACGAGACATTGACCCCCGTCAGAAAATACACTATGGCTTGCGTCCTTTTAAGTCTCGTGGCACACCATGATTGGGAGCTCGAGAAAATGGACATGAACAATACCTTCTTACATGGACAATTGGATGAGGAGATCTATATGGTGTAGCCCCCAGGGTTCTCGGATGGCACCGACAGAGTCTGGAGACTGCATAAGGCCCTCTATGGTCTCAAGCAGTCGCCACGGTGTTGGAATCAGGAGATCACCTCCACCCTTGAAAAAGGGGGGTACCAACGCAGCATAGTGGATCCTTCCCTCTTTGTCACACCTCGGTCTGCACCGTTTGCTGCCATCCTTGTCTACATCGATGACTTTCTTATCGCCTCCCAAATTCAAGAGGCAAAGTCATCTGTGAAATCTTTGCTACAGTCGGCATACAAGATGAAAGATTTGGGTCCAGCACGTGTCTTTCTCCGTACGGAGCTTGAGCGAGATCGTGCTCGTCGCATTCTTCACATTCACCAGGCGGCATACGTGAGGAGCATGGGGGAGCGCTTTGCCGTCCTTCTTGAGGCCGTGCCCACTGCATCAACTCCGATGACGCCCGCTGGGCAGAGGCTGCTTAACACTTTGAATGTGTCAAAGCTGGGGGAGCCAGTGGATGTCACAGACTATTGCACAACAGCGGCAGCATCGGCACCTTGCAGTAGTAGCAGCATCAGAGCCTTGAAAAAGCAGCAGCAGGAGCTCCTTGCAACAGTAGTAGCAACAGCAACGTAGTCAATCTCAGCATGTTGCTGTGCCACAGGCTTTTGCACAACAGCAGCAGCATCGGCACCTTGTAGTAGTAGCAGCGTCAAGGCCTAGCGACAATAGCAGCAGGCAGCATTACAGCAGCAGCACGCACAGTCCTTTGTGCAACAACAGCAGCAGAAGAGCCTTGCAACAGCAGCAGCAGCAGCGACATTGTCAACCCCATCAGCCGCCAACGACTACCGTGATCAGCCCCGCAACTGCACCACCACACACTATGCAACGGTGGTGACGTCTGCCTAGCACCACTCTCTTCGCAGGAGTGTTGGAAGCTGCCGTGTACACACCACTGCGGTGGTGCACGCCAAACTGGCTTCCTCAGACGCATCGAGTACGGCTTCGCGTGGCGAGCACCACGAGGAACAGCTCGCGCGTCAGCCCCCGCCTTCGCCACCGGCTATGCGACAAAGCTCGGTAAGCCCTCCCTCCCTTAGCACCTCAAGGGGGAATTAAGCAGCCACATAACACCGCTGCTGTGTCGCCGCACTCAACTTGGCGTCAGGAGGCGGTAGAGCTTGCTCGCACCTTCACACGTACCGCATCCGCTGTGATAGATGCAGCAGTTGCAGCTGCTGCCACCTTTGCCGCCGCAGCTAGAGCAGCACGCGCCCCTGCATCAACGTCAGCTGGCCGTGCTGCTGAGTCCTACACTGAGGCGGCTGTTGTAGTTGGACCATTGGCTAAGGCAGCTGGAGACATTGGGACACAGCTTGCGGCAGCCGCATTGGCTGTGGCTTCTGCAATCGCTTCTGTCGTATCCATTGCAGCTACGGCCATTCGCACTTCCTCAGCCGTCGATGTTGCAGCATCTGCATCTGCACCCTCCGACATCACCATACTCGTCACAGCGGCCGTCATTGCGGCGGCGGTCCTTTCGACCGTTGGCGTCGCCTTCACCACAGGGTGCCTAGCACTAATTGTGCCAGTTGCATCTTGCATCTCTGTGCTCTCCGCTGCAGCTGCCTCCATTGTTTCACCTATTCTTACTCTTTTGCGCAGTCCCTCACACACCTCGTGAGGTCTCCTGGTCTGCATCTCCCTTCTCCTGCTCTCTGTCTCCTTTCTCTGTGGTGGCTTGTCTGTGTGACTCGGGTCGGGCTGTCTTGCAGCACCTATCTACCGTGCCTAAGGCATTGCCAGTTTTCCCACGCCCACTCGGGCGGGGGAAACTCTGGCAAAATTTTCTCGGCAGGACCCATTAGTCGTCACCATGCCTGGTGACGACGAGTCGGTCATAGCAGACCTTCAACACCAGCTTGCCCTTGCTTGCGATGCTCAGCGTGATGCTGAAGAGCGTCTCAAAGTCGCCAATGACAATCGCGCCGCCTTCGCACATGAGGTGGTTGCGCTTGTGCTCAAGCGGCTGCCTGCTGCCTCTGTCCTGTCAGCTGGCTCCTCTGCTGGTACTGGTGCCGGTGTCTCTTCCACCCCACCTGTTGCTAACTCTGCTGCCTCAAACCCTGTTGTCACCCCTTCTGCTATCCCTACTGCCGCAGTCTCCCGCAAGCATGACTTCTTCTCCCAGCCTCCTGTCCTTTCTACTGGACTTGCCCTCACTTCCTGGAAGACCCGGTTTAGCGCATGGGCTCAAGGAGAACATCTGTGGGAATACTACTTCCCTGCCACACCTTCCTTCACCCCAGTCGCTGATGAGTCTGCTCGAGCTATCCGTGCCCTCATTGCTTCTGCCCCTGAGACACTTGTTGACGACATTGGTACTTATAATGCAGACCCCGCTGTTCAGCGTCTGGCTGACCCAGTCGGTGCATACACCATGCTTCGTCGGCGCACGATAGTCATAGGTCAGGCGGCACAAAGTGCAGTCATCATTCAGTTCAACACGCTCTTGATGCGTGCGGACAAGTCGGCCGACGCCTACTGGGCACGCGGGCTCAAGCTGCTTTGCAAGCTTGGTGAGGTCGCACTAGGTCAGCTATCCGCTGTGCACACCATGGTCAACGGGTTGATCCCTGAGCTTTCCAACCTTCTCCATGATGTCAAAGCACACAAGCTGCAGCGGCTTGCCTCCCAGCCTCTTCTACCCAAGTCCCCTCTAGGCGTTGGTGCCCTCTGGGACTTTGTTGCTGAAAGGCTCGCAGCCTGGTGGACAAGTCTCCAAAACAAGCATCTTCATCGCACTGCAGTCGCAGGGGTGGCTGCCGTCTCCATTGCCACCTCCACTTCTCCCTCCACTACTACATCGGACGCGTCTCCATCCTCTTCTCCTTCCTCCTCTACCTCTACAGCCACGGCCCTTGCCGTCCAGGGCCGTGGTCGTGGACGCGGTTGTGGGCAAGGCAAGAGGAAGCGCAAATCTGTTGCGCTGTCGCGTGCTCCTAGTGAGGTGGTGTGCTGGAACTGTGGCTCCTCTGAGCATTCCGCTCGCAAGTGCCCTACACCCCCTGACAACGTCCGCCTTGCACGTGCCATGCGTGCTCATTGGGCGCGTACTACCAGGCCCTCCTCTTCTTCCACTGTCAGCTCCAGCTCCAACTCTACCTCGTCTGCTAGCTCCTCCGTAGCTCAGGCCTACTTCGCCGCCGGTGTCGCCGGCATCCATCTGCTTGTCCTCTACCCTTGGGACTGGCCACCGACTTATGGTGCGCCCACCGTTGCGGGCCCACCTTCCTTGGCCTACATCCCTCCTCCGTGGATTGCCCCTCCCTCAAGCGTGCCCTCTCCATCGCCTGCTGCCTCCGTCAACGGCGAGCGCCAACTCGAGCAGTCTCTCCTCCAGCGTCTTCACCTTTGTGATCAGGGAGGTGATAGTGTGTCTTCATTGGCGAGGGGTCCTGCCCGTCAAACTGACACCGTTTTTTGTAAGGACCCCCCGGGTCACGTCCTTGGGTTGCCATCCTCATCTGTTCCGCGGGTCGAGCACTGGCATTTTGTCGTTCTCCCTCATTGTCTTACTACCTGTGCCTCGTCTCCGCCCTCCGTCGGCACTGTCGCCACCTGTGGAGTCCTTCCTAGTGTCCTTGTCTCTGGTGGCTTCTGGGTCCTCGACTCAGGAGCTACCCATCACATGACCTCTATTCGGTGCGCCTTTGCCTCCTTGGGTCCTGTCGGCTCTGTTCGCTTTGTGCGCACTGGTTCTGGGGAGCTCCTTCCCGTTCAGGGCGTTGGTATTGTTCGCTTTGTCGGTCCCAGTGGAGTGTTGTTTCTGCCTGACGTTCCGTTTGTGCCTTGTTTGGAACTCAGCCTGCTGACGGTGACGTCCCTCGACGATCAGGGCATGGATTTCTCAGCTAGTCAGGACGTGGGAACTATTTGTCTTCGCTCTTCTGGTCGCATTGTCTTGCCGGGGGTTAAATGTGACAAGCTGTATCGTGTCCCCCTTCATGCCCCCTCTGCACCCGCTATTGGCTTGTGTCTTGCTCACGTCGCCCCTTCCCTTTCTCCTGCTGATATCCAGCTCTTGCATCGCCGTCTTGGCCATGTACACACTGATGCTATCATTAGCATGCTTCGCCTTCAGCCCGCTATTGGCTTGTCGCCCTCCACCTTCCTTGTGCCATGCCCCACTAACTGCATGGACTGCGCCCAAGGCAAGATGCATCCTTCTCCCTTTGTCTCTTCGAACTCCCAGTCCGCTCACCCTCTCGATCTTGTTCATGCTGACGTCATGGGGCCTCTTCCCCATGACTTTCTTGGGGGGGTCGGGCGTTATGTTCTGTGCCTTACTGAAAATTTCTCCCGATTTTGCTGGATCTTTGCTCTTCGTCAGAAGAGTGATATTGCTTCTGTCATTGCATCATGGCTCGTTCAGGCTGAACGTGCGTGTCAGCGCTCCTTGCGCGTCTTTTGCAATGATCATGGCGGTGATTTCCTTGGACCCACCACCCGGTTTCTTGAGTCCCAAGGGGTGTGTCTAGAGACCTCGGCTCCCTACACACCCCAACAAAATGGTGTTTCTAAGCGTTGGAATCGGACCCTTGCCGATGGCATCCGTACCCTCCTGTCTGAGTCTGGGCTCTCCTCTCTCTTTGCCTTTGAGGCCATGAGCTATATGACCTGGGTGGGGAATCCCGTCCCTCACGGTCCTCTTCCCCGCACCGTCACACCCTTTGAGCGCTGGTACGGCTCTCGTGCTGACCTCTATCTAGCTCGCGTCTGGGGTAGCATTGCGTCTGTCTCGCTCCTGGAGGATCTTCGCGACGGGAAACTCTCGCCGCGTGGACGTCTCTGTCCCTTCTTGGGCGTTTCCTCCCAGTCTAGAGCCTGGCGCTTTTGGGACTCAGAGCGCCAGCGCATCATTGAGTCCCGGGATGCCTTGTTATTCGAGTTAGTGTTTCTCCGTGACCTCGATCGTTCCTCGTCCACTACCTCCCTGCTTCCGCTCTCTCGGTTGCGGGGGGAGTTTGGCCCTGCAGTCCCATCTGTCCCTGCCGTCCCTACTGCTGTCCTATCTCAGCAGCCTTCACCCTCGGAGCGTTCTCCTACAGCTGGCACTGTGACTAGCTCGCCTGCACCATCCTCCCCCCCGTCGGTGTCGTCTGGCTCGCTTGGAGCTCCATCATCCCCAGTGACGTCTTCATCTGTCCCAGCTAAGTCCGTCTCTCCCACACATTCCGCTGCGTCCCCATCCAGTCCGCTCACTCCTGTTCTGCCCAGTCCACCCAGTGCTCCTCCATGCCCCGTACCCGTCGGACCTTTTGTTTGTGGCGGTCGCCTGCACGCGCTTCCCTCTTGCTCCTCTAATGCTGCAGCGTCCTCTGTCCAACCTTCGCAGACCTCGTCTGCACAGTCCCCAGCACTGCCGACTGGTATGGATGCCCTGGGCCTAGCCACAGGAGTTGTGCATCCTAGCTCTGTCCTTGGATACGCACTGCTCACATCCGAGCATGAGCATGTGCTTGAAGCCGCCATCCTTGGGAGCATTGCCGAGTGCAATGCAACAGTTGCCGATCCACTGCCATTGCCTGACCCAACAACTGTTCGCCAGGCACGGGCAGCGCCTGACTCCCAGTTGTGGGAGTCTGCCATGCGGGACGAGCTGAGAGCCCTGGATGACCACGCCGTATACGAGCTTGTGGATCTCCCACCAGGTCGCAAGGCGATTGATGCCCGCTGGGTCTTTCGTCGTAAGTACAAGCCCAACGGCGAGCTCGACAAGTACAAGGCCCGACTTACATCAAAGGGGTTTTCTCAAGTCCCCGACGTTGATTTTGACGAGACCTTTGCTCCCATCGGACGCTACACTACAGCTCGAACCCTCCTGAGCCTTGTCGCACACCACGACTGGGAGCTCGAGCAGATGAATGTAAACAATGCCTTTCTGCATGGTTGGCTGGATGAGGAGATTTACATGGTGCAGCCTCCAGGGTTCTCTGACGGCACCAATCGAGTTTGGAGACTGCGAAAGGCCCTCTATGGCCTCAAGCAGTCACCACGGTGCTGGAACCAAGAGATCACATCCACCCTGGAGAAGGGGGGATATCGCCAAAGCACGGTGGACCCCTCCCTCTTCGTCACTCCACGATCGGCGCCCTTTGCTGCCATCCTCGTGTACGTCGATGGCCTGCTCATTGCGTCCCCGAGTTGCGAAGCTGTGTCGACTATTAAGTCCCTGCTGCAGTCCACGTACAAGATGAAAGACCTGGGTCCAGCTCGTGTGTTTCTTGGCATGGAGCTTGAGCATGACCGTGCTCGTCGCGTTCTCCACGTCCACCACGCTACGTACGTCAGGAGCGTAGGGGAGGGCTTTGCCTCCCTGCTTGAGTCTGTCCCCACTACCTCAACACCGATGAAGCCTGCCGGGCAAAGGTTGTTGAAAACTCTGGACGTGTCAAAGCTGGGGGAGACAGTGGACGTGACCGACTACCTGCGAGTCATAGGGTCTCTCATCTACCTAGCCACCACTACCAGAGCAGACGTAGCCTTGAACGCTGTGAACTTCCTTGCTCAGTTCTCATAGTCTCCACGTGCACGACACATGGAAGCCACACTACGTGTTGTGCGATATGCGCTCTCCACTGCCAGAGTTGGTTTCTGTTACTGGGCGCAGATGTCACTGGTTGTTGATGGATACACTGACAGTTATTGGGCACATGACAATGATGCACGCAGTCGCACCGGCTATGTCTTCCTTGTTGGTGGGACTGCGATCTCCTGGAAGAGTGGAGACCGTGTCCGGGTCTCGACCAACAGCTCGCATGCACAATGCCACACACAGTATAGCGACACACTAAGGCACACGATCACATGGTCTCCTCGTGACACTGGTGCAATGCACCAAGTATCCGGGTCTCGACCAACAGCTCGCATGCACAATGCCACACACAGTAAAGCGACACACTAAGACATACGATCACATGGTCTCCTCGTGACACTGGTGTAATGCACCAAGTGTCCGGGTCTCGACCAACTCTGTGCTACCATCTGTATACAGCTGTGCAGGCACGCAGCATGAGCCACATGCGGGATGCTGTAGATGCTCACAACAGAGCATGGACCTCCTCATGCATCTCCCATGACGTCGCGTCAGGTCGAGGTCCACACAACACTCCCCCTGGGCAGATGAACCTGGGAGCGATGTCCTCGATGGAGATGCTGATGTATCTGAACAGATCCTGGGCGATGAGTCATGTGGTGTGTCCAACATGCAGAGATAGCTCCTCCTGTCACGTGCGAGTCGACTCCCTCCCTCAAAGACGAAGTGGTGTCTCCGGCTACGACTCCTCATTTGAATCTGCATTGCGTAGGGTATGCCAGTCCTCGCGTGACTGCCAAGGGTTCCAACTCACAGTCTCTCCTGCCTCCGCACTGCCGCGATGCATCTGTGTACGCCGGAGGAACGAGAATGGGCGAGCAGCACGCGTGCGTGGATGAAGTGGCGGAGCTGGCCTCGGGGGCCCGATAGAGCACCCTGAGGCACAGGGGTGCACCGCCGAAGGAGGAGAGCTGGAGCGACGAACTGGATCACCACTCGCGGATGAAGATGAAGATGGGGTAGATGAAGGTGCGTGACGGCGGCAGAAGGAGGAGCGATGATGGGGTCGACAGGAGCGAGGATGGCGAAAGCCGAAGGCACGGTCACCTCTCCTCTGACAGTGTCTCCAACGCACGTCATACTCGGAGCGCGTACAAGATGCTCCCCAAGCATATGTGTGTCAGATGCTGCTGGCGCAGGGGTCGTGCCGATAGTACTAATGCTACCATCCTTTGAGAATCGCTCACGCGCTGCCATCATCTCCCGCTGCAGCATCACTACACGCTCCTGCAGGTCGGCGTAATCTGCCTCGGACATGTCGAGGTGGCCGATGTCGACCTGGTGTAGAATAAACTCTGCCTCACTGGATGCTGCACATGCAGACTGCACAACTCGTGAGTACAACGCCATCTGCATCTCTGATGCTGTAGACGATGGAACTGGTGCTACTGCATCCTCCTGGGGGTCAACCAAGCTCGCAATGTGCCGAGACGCTGGAACATCGGATGNCTCCTGCAGGTCGGCGTAATCTGCCTCGGACATGTCGAGGTGGCCGATGTCGACCTGGTGTAGAATAAACTCTGCCTCACTGGATGCTGCACATGCAGACTGCACAACTCGTGAGTACAACGCCATCTGCATCTCTGATGCTGTAGACGATGGAACTGGTGCTACTGCATCCTCCTGGGGGTCAACCAAGCTCGCAATGTGCCGAGACGCTGGAACATCGGATGTAGCTGCAGGTGTCGCATCCACATCACAGCTCGTGTCTGTCGTGCGATGAGTGAGCGGTCGCATGCCGAGAGAAAAAGAGAAGGAGGAGCCGTCAGAGTCCGTAGAGCATGTGGAAACGTCGTCCGTGCAGGTACTGCTACTCTCAGTGTCCATGTGATCAGCAAGATCACCAGCAGATGAACACGAAGGGGCAGAACTCAACTCTTGCTGACGTGATGACTCCATCTGCGTGTAGGGATCTGCACCAATGTCCCTAACTGCCGCCGTAGTGGAAACAGGTGTACAGGGCTCCGGCTCGACAATGCCCGTCAAGGCGACCAGCAAGCGCAACTGGCGCTCACGCACTGTCTCGCCGGGAGGACTGGTCGCTGCCACCTGCTCTATGATAGAGTGAGGACCTGAAGCCTGTGGGAACCTGAACGACTCCTCACGCTGAAGCTGGTCCTCAAGTAGCGCAGATGAGGTGGTGGAGCCTGCTGTGTCTGCTGCAACATATGACCCGGCGACATCTCTGAGAACTGCTGCTCTCAAGAACGCCTCAACCTCCAACAAACCAGCCGGTCGACTCTGCTCGTGTACTGTGACCACTGTCGGGCAAGTATGAGTCCCGTGCGCCAACGCCCCCAGAAATCCGTGTGGGGTATCCCAATCCGCGCGGGACTCATGTGCCACCGCCAGGCCGCTATCGGTCGGAGTCGCAAGTGGCACCGCCAAGGCACATGAGACCTGCACTCCTCCTGAGGTAACCTGCTACTACAGAACGTCCGGCTCCTGTCCCAGCGTGGATGTCGACCTCGATGACATGCATATCTCCTGCACTGGAACCTCCGCCGGGATCGTGTGAGCCTGCTGCCCAAACTCCGCCAAAACTCCGCAAGAGGCATCCCGATACGTACGGGACCCCTGTGCAACCGCCGGGACGCCACCAGTAGGAGCCGCGAGTGGCACCGCCGAGGGACGCCGGGCCCGCACTCCTCTTGACGCAACCTGCTGTTGTAGCAGATCTGGATCCAGCCCAGACATGGAAGTCGAGCTCGATGATACGCAAGTCTGGACCATGACCTCCATGGTGGGATCAGACTCCACGTCATGTACTGCCACCCTGTCATCTGCATCTGCCTCGGCTGACGCTAAGGCACAGCGGGATGGCGGGGGTGCGGCTAGTGTCACTACGGGCATAGGCACTGTCTGATGACCACACTCCCCCTCGACAGGTACAGCAATGGAAGCCGAGGAGGTGGAGGATGTATCGGAACCGGCGCGAGCACGGCGTGCGGAGCGCTGACGCCGACGTCGCGGGGCCACTCGACTGGAACGACTGCATGAAGACATGTCATCGCGAGGTGGCGTCGTGGTCGCAACAGAGTGGAGGATCGAAAGGATGGTGGAAGCCTGAGACTCGCTGGCAGATGGGGCTGAAGGTACACCATCGGATGACGAAGGAGGAGAGGGTGGAGGAGATGTGATCGAAGAGGCCGTCGAGGAACGATTAGCAGAAGCACGCTCAGTGACGACAAGGTCACAGAGCCGTTGCACCGTCTGTCGGAGGCCGTGGATCTCAGCGAATATGCTCGCCAGAGGTCCAGCTAGGGGATCTACCAACGACGGCAGATCCGTATGATGTGGAGGACGCAGGCTCGGACGAGGCTGTAACCAAGGTGGATGCCAGCCGGGAGGGCGCGTCCAACAGCGACGCCAACCATGACGTCCATCACCACAGTAGTAGCAGGCGAATGCGCAGCGCGCCTGCTCACACGTCCGCGCACTCATCTCGTGCGCTGGACGATGGATAGGTGCCGAGGGCACCTACTCCCGGTGGTAAACACCAAGCCACGGGAGAGAATGAGGTCCGCAGGTACTATCACTCCTGGAGGTCACGGCGTCCGGGTCAGCAAACGTGACCAGACGGGAAGAGCTGTACTACCACAGCACACCCGGAGACGACAGTCTGACTGGCTGCGGCGACCAATGCTGCTGCCACGAATGGAGCAAAGATTGCTCCAAGACGAGAATGGGTGGCGGCTGCAGGTGTGGCCGCTGCTCCAAGCGGTATACGACCCAGCCCTCGGAGACGGTAAGACTCGAATCCGCCGTCGATCCTACGGGGTGAAGAGCGCGCACCAATCCACGGGCCTCAGAAAGACGCCGGTCGAGGACGCGTCTAGAAGCGGAGATCGTCGCCGACAACCGTCCGCTGTCGGCTGAGAAGACGATAGCGGAAGCTGTTGCGCAGGCGCCGCACGATATAGTCGTCGACACTTTACGGCCTGATGCTGCTATTGCAGCTATGAAAGCTGCAGCGACTGCTGCGGTGGTACTCCCTCACTGCGGTGGTAGTTGGAAGATTATCCTGTTTTTGTGTTGCCTCTTTTTTTTCCTTTTTTTCTCGCCCACAGCCACCCCCCTCCTTTTCTTTCTTCTATCCTCAACCTCCACCCCCCTTTTTTTTATTGGTTCTCCCCCCTTCTTGCCTGAAGCCCTTGCCTTTCTATCCTCTTTTTCTCTTCTTTTTTTTCTCTTTTTTTTTCCATGCGTACCCCTTTTCGTATTTTTTGTTACTCGCCCCCCCCTTTTCTCGATTGCCCAAAAGATGGGCGAAAGGAGAAAATCAGGAGGGGGGGGGGAGAGGGGGGGGTGTCCGGCTTGTCCGGATCCCCCTCCCGTGCACGCTTGCTTGCTCGCTTGCTGAGCGAGCGAGTGAGCGAGTGAGTGTGGGGGGGGAGGAGGGAGCGAGGGTGGGGAGGGGGGGTCCTCTCCGCCCCTCTGACCCGGCCCCTCCGTCGGTCGGCCGACGGGGCCGACGGGGCCGACGGGGCCGAGGGGGTCCGCGAGGCCGACGGGCCCCCTCCGAAGGGCCCCTCGGAGGGGCTCAGCAGGGCCCTCCGAGGGCCCCCCTTGAGGAGGGGAGACAGGAGGGAGAGAGGGGGGGTGGCGAACGGGGTCGACAGGCCCCGTCAAAGGGCCCCCCCCCTTCAGAGGAGGGCTGCGAGGCCCTCCTCGCAGCGGCAGCAGCAGTTGCAGCGGCAGGTGCAGCTGCTGCGGATGCTGCTGCTGCTGCTGCTTCAGCTGCTGCTACTGCTGCTGCTGCTGCTATTGCTGCTGCTCTGCGCAGCAGCAGCTGTTGCTGCTTGCTGCTGCTGATCTGCTGCTGCCTTTTTTTCTTCTTCTTCTTCTTTCGCTTTGCACGCCGTTGCACGCTGCTCCTGCTGCTCCGGCTGCTGCTGTTGCTGCTGCTGCTGCTGCTGCTGCTAAAGCTGCTGCTGCTGCTGATTCTGCTACTGCTACGTCGCTGCTAGCTGCTGCACGCTGCTGCTTCTGCTCGCTGCTGCTGCTCGCTGCTGCCACGGCTGCAAGCTGCTGCTACGTCGCTGCTGCTCGTGCACGCTGCCAACGCGTACTGATGCTGCTGCTGCTGCTGCTGCAACTACTTCTCACCGCCCCTGTGGCGTTCACATGCAGTCGCTTCACGCTCCCTCACGCTGCTGCCGGCATGGCACCACGTGGCGCGTTCTCTTAGCGTTCCGCCCACTGCTGCTGCTTCTGCTGCTCACACGCCCCCCTGCACTCTGATACCAAATTGGAAATGATTTTAGGACATGCAGGCCCATGCAAGAACGAACATGAGCTCTGTGTGTGAGTGCGATGCAAGACGGCAAGAATTTGGCTAAGTCTGGAACGCTGAATATAAAGAACAAGGAGAGATTACAAATGAGCCCCTAGCGGGCTTATATAGGGGCGGCGGCAGCTAACCGCACCGGGCCCCGTCACCCCTGCTGAACCAAAATGACTCAACAGGGAGAACACACTGCATACACCACGAGAGCAGCAAAAGGTGGTCTCCTCGAGGCACCGGAACAGCTCGCCGAGTGCCCGGGTCTCGACCACCGAGAAAACATGAGCAGTGTCAAAACATCTCGGAATCAACGTCCAGACATCACAAACGGCTTTCCGAACATCGGAAGCCCCATAATAGCCATCGGGTCTCCTCGTCGCACCGGTACAGTCAACCGGGTGCGCGGTTCTGAACCCACCGAGAAAACTCTCCTACCTTCTGACAAGCCCACATGGCTGCCGGAACGCATCGACACCGTCTCGCCGGCGTTGTCGTAGGTGCTGGAGAAGTCTCGGTGCAGTCCGGAGGCCCGTCGTGTCGTCACGCCCTCCTCTGCCATATACCCCGAATGTGGGTACATCAGTAAACTAGTAGTGTCGGTCGTGACGGGTGGAAGCCACACAAACCAACATAGTTTAGTTCAGGTCTCCTAGCTTGGCACATGGCGAGCGAGATCGAGCTCGCTGCTCGCTCGCTCGCCTCCCCTACACCTGACGTCTAACACCTCGTCATTTTGTTACTAGTCGTTTTCCCGACATCTTAACTTCCATGTAATCTGCCTTGCTTGGTGTCTCTCTTGCACCCGCCCAGCTGCTGCTTGCTTGCTTGCTTACTTGCTTGTCCAGCACAGCAGCCTACAATCCCTCTCTGCGCTACATCTTTTGAAGCTCAGGGGACAATATGTCTCCCCTAGCCAAACCCTTGTGGTAGAAGAACATGCCTTGTGTGCTACGGTGTCAGCTGCCTGGACTGTTGGTTTTTTCGCATCTCTCATTGTGCTCTGTTGTGTCCTCCCGGCTGGTGTACATCGGCGTGCAGATGACTGACGACGAGACTCGACGCTGATGGAGTGTCGTCCGGTGGAGCCGACGCACGCTGAGGTCTTCTCGCAGTTCGCTGGAGCCTCCTCTCTCAGGCGACGCGCTCAGCTCCATCGGCAGGCCTCCTCGGCGGTCGTGCTGCCGGCGGTCATTGACTCCGCATTTGCTGCTTGCATGCGTCCAGCGCGTCCCATTGCGTCTGCATCGTCATGCACTGCCTAGGGTCCCAGTTGCATGTTGCATGGCCCTGTTCGGCAGCACAAACCATTGTGGGCATTATCTGGGTTTAGGCTGCCATAACTCCTCGCTACTATTTTTCTAGCAGATTCTGACCGCACGGCTGCGTTCGCAGCGGCAGTATTATGGTATGGTCCAGTTTTCAGGCAAAACGGACGACGCCCGGGTTTTGGGCTGTCGGCTGTCTGGCAGGCCTCACCGAGAAAACCTGCCTGCCTGAACTGAGCTATTTTCTGATTGGCTGTTGAACTGAGTAACAAGCTCTACAGAGCTGGGGGGGGCCTAGAACTTGGAGGGTTCTCCCATTGTTGTTCATTCTTCATTCCTAATCAGTCATTGTCAGTTTTCAGCTGCTTTCTGGCGCTAACACTGGCGCGCGCGTTTCTGAGTAACAAAACCCAGAGCTTCCAGACTTAGACTCTAGAGCAGCAGACTGAGGGGGCAGCTGACTTCAGCAACGAGCGTGGAAGCCCGCACGCTGCATCAACAACGCTGCTGCCCCAACCTGCTGCCTAGCTTTCTCTCTTGGTATCAGAGCCAGAGCGTAACAACAGCAGCAGCAGACTGACGTACAGGTGCTAGACAACGCCGACGGACTCCCACACGCGCCAGTGCAGGGGAAATGCTGCCGGATTTTTTCCGGCAGCATTGACCCGCCTGGTGGCGGCGTCAAAATTATTCCCACGGCCACAGGGCCAGGGGAAATGCTGCCGGATTTTTTCCGGCAGCACTGACCCCCACGCTGGACGCAAGGGAGTGAGCGGCCGACCACGCGAGGCACCTGCTGACGACGGCGCAAGGCACTGACGTCTTCAGGTGTGACTGAACGCAGCAGCCAGCAGCAGCAGCAGCTTGCCGCGGCAGCGAGCAGTGGCAGCAGCGGCCAGCAGTAGCAGCAGATAGCAGCGGCTGGCAGCAGCAGCAGCTCGCAGCAGCAGCAGCCCGCAGCAGCAGCAGCCAGTAGCACCAGCAGTAGCAGCTGCTCGGAGCAGCAAGCAACAGCAGCAGCAGACGGCAACAGCAGCAACGGCAGTAGCTGCAGCAGGCGGCATCAGCAGCAGCAGGCGGCAGCAGCTGTAGTAGCTCGCAGCAGCTGCAGCTGCAGCAGCCCGCAGCAGCCCGCAGCAGCAGCTGCTGTAGCTGCGAGCAGCTAGCTGCTCGCTGCGAGCAGCCAGCTGCTCGCAGCGAGCAGCGAGCTGCGAGCTGCGAGCACCTCGCAGCGAGCAAGCAAAACAAAAAAATAAACAAAAACGGGGACCTACCCCCGCCCCCCCCCCGGCTCTGTCCCTCTGTTAAGGCGCAGCAGCAGCAGCTTTAGCAGCAGCAGCAGTAGCAGCAGCAGCAAGCCACAGCAGCCTCAGCAGCCGCAGCAGCTTGCAGCAGCTGCCGCTGCAGCTGCCACTACAGCCACAGCAACTGCAGCCGCAGCAGCAGCCCCAGCCGCAGCAGCTGTAGCAGCAGCCACAGCCACAGCAGTAGCAGCAGCCGCAGCAGCAGCTGCAGCAGCCAGAGCAGCAGCTGCAGCAGCACCTGCATCGGCAGCAGCAATAGCAGCAGCTCTACCGTCTGCATCAACACCAACAGCAACAGCGGCGGCCCCAACCCTACTGCTGACGTCAGCATCCCGCTGCTTACGTCACTACTGACGTCATCAACAAGAAACCAAAAAACAAAAAACAGAAAAAGGGGGGGAAAAGGGAAGGGAGAAAAACCCAAGGGGTGGGTAGAACTCCCACCACCCCTGCTGTGATCAGCAAAAGACAAAACAAAACACAAAAAAAGGAGACAAAACAAAACACACAACAAGGGACACCACACCATGGAGGGTAGTCCAAGTGGAGAGGGGTCCTCCTCTGTTGGGGGGACCCCTACCCCTCCTTTCTTGTAGCGCCTGCAGCAGCAGCAGCAGCATCATCAGCAGTAGCAGTAGCAGCAGCAACAACAACAGCAGCAGCAGCCGCCGCCGCCGCTGCAGCAGCAGCAGCAGCAGCAGCAACAACAGCAGCAGCAGCAGCAATAGTAGCAGCAGCAGCAACAGCAGCAGCAGCAGCAGCAGCAACAGCAGCAGCAGCAGCAGTAACAGCAGCAGCAACAGCAGCAGTAGCAGCAGCCGCCGCCGCCGCTGCAGGAGCAGCAGCAACAGCAGCTCCTGCAGCCCGCTGGTGTCGTCGGCGGCAATCTTGACCCCCTCGCTGCTCTTCAGCAACAGCTTGCCGCCTTCACGCAGCAGCTTGCAGCGCTACAGCCTGTAGCCGCCCGGACTGCCACTAGTGGTCTACCGCCGTTCGTCCCTCCAGGGCACGCCAGCCCAGCTGTGTCTGCTGCCACGTACTACCTGGCACAGCAGCAGACTCAGCGCCAGCGGCAGACAGTCACTTCCGTCCTTGGCCCCACTTTGGGTGCCGGCCGCAGGCAAAAGGACTATGAGACGCCGCCCCCGCCGCTTCAGGCCGGCGAGCAGTTCCGGAGCTGGGAGCTCAGCTTCCGGATCTGGGTGCAGGGTGAGGGCCTGTGGGCATACTACACCCTCCCTTACGACCCCACCCAGGCCGACCAGTTGTATGACGCTGGTCGCACCGTCCGTGCCCTTGTCCCAGTCGCCCCTCCAGCTTCCTGCCTGGCCTTAGAGCCTTTCCTCGGCGACGTCACGGCTGGCGACACCCCAGACCCTGCAGCCGCCTGGCACGTCCTCACTAGGCCTCATCGCCTGTCCAGCGACGCTGAGATCAGCCGTCTGCTCCGGGAGTTCAACTCCCTGCACATGGGAGAGACCGAGACGGTCACTGCCTACTGGCAGCGGGCGGAGGACATCCTACGTCGTCTCGGCACATCTGCTCTGCCCCCTCTGTCCGCGCTCCTCACCATCAAGAGCGGCGCCACCAGCGACTACGCCAACGTCCTCGTCCACTACCCCCAGGACGTCCTCTCCACCATGGCGACCCAGGGCACCCTCATGCCCTGGGCATACGAGCTCTTCCTCCGCATTGAGGAAGCTCGCCAGGAGTCCCAGATCCATCGTGCGGAGGCGCTTGCATCCCCTGCCGTCGCCTCCCCTGCTGTCGCCTCCCCTGCCGTTGCCTCCGTGGCCATCGCCTCCCCCGCCGCAGCAACCTCATCGTCGTCGGGGAAGAAGAAGAAGAACCAGAACAAGAAGGGCAAGGGTCAGCAGCAACAGCAGCAGCAGCAGTCGTCGACCGCGTCCAGCGGTGGTGGCTCGGTCTGCCACAACTGTGGTCAGCCCGGGCACGGGTGGTACACGTGCCCTCTCTCGACGGACGAGGCGCGCGTCATCGCTACCATGCGGCGCCAGCGGGAGCGCCGCCTTGCCTCTGCCGCCGTCGCCGCTGCTGGCCCGACCACTTTGACCTCGTCCAGCGGCTCTGCCACTCCGACAGCTCCGCCTGTCCCGCAGACACCCGCGCCGCAACAGTACTACCCGCAGCTGTCGGCGCCCCCGCTCCCTTCAACGGAGCAGCCCTCCTACTACCCAGGCTCCGGCGCCATTACTCCGCACTCCGTCTACACTCCCGGGCCCTCCTCCCGTGACCGTCAGCTGGAGCAGTTTATCGCGCTCCAGCTCGGCCTGCCTCGCCCTCCTCCCCAGGGAAGTGCGAGTTGCGTCACATCCTGCTCTCCTGCCCCGCCCTGCATGACTGAGACTGAGCTGCGGTCGTGTCCCATTTCCTCGTCTGTCTCGTCGTCGCCCGTGGCCTCCTCCGCCTCTCTTCTTGATGATGTTGCCTGGCTTGACGATTGGCAGTCCCGTTTCGCGCCTCCGTCCACCGCGTCCGCGTCCCTCGCCTGCTGCCATGTGACCGTTAGCGATCTAGCGACCCCGGTCCAGGACCCTGCTGAGACCTGGATCATCGACTCCGGGGCCACGCATCACATGACGGCCTCTCGTGAGGCCTTTAGTATGCTCGGTCCTGTCGGCGATGTCTCCAGTGTCCGGACGGGCTCTGGACAGGTGTTACCTGTCCGTGGTGTTGGCGTCATTCGTTTTTGTGGTCCTGCCGGTGACGTCTTTCTGACCGATGTCCTCTTCCTCCCTGGTCTCAAGCTCAGCCTCCTGTCCGTGACTGCCCTTGACCGCATGAGCATGGATGTTGTGCACTCGCGTGGTGTTGGCACTATGTCGTTGCGTCCGTCTGGTCTTATCGTCCTGCACGCCACCGCCCGTGGCAACCTGTGGCATGTTCCTTGTCTCTCCTCTTCTTCTCCCGTCTCCTCCTCGTCGGCCGCCACAGGCCATGTGCTTGTCACCAGTACGCTTTCTCCTCAGCACACCCGCCTCTTGCACCGCCGCCTCTGCCACGTCCACTCTGCCGCTGTGGACAGCATGCTTCGCACCCAACCTGCCTCGGGCCTTGACCCGGAGACTTTCCCTCTCCCGTGCCCCACTGAGTGCATTGACTGCGCTCAGGGGAAAATGCACCGGTCCACGTACCCCTTGTCTGCCTCCCGTGCATCTGCCCCTCTCGACCTTGTCCATTTGGATGTCATGGGCCCTCTCCCCACCGAGTCGGTCGGCGAGCATGGCCGCTATGTCCTCACCCTCACGAACGAATACTCTCGCTATCGCTGGGTCTTCTGCCTTAGGCAGAAGAGCGATGTCGCCCGGGCCATCCAGGACTGGCTTGTCCTCGCAGAGCGCGCGTGTGGCCGCTCCCTTGGCCGCTTTCGCTCCGATCGCGGTGGCAAGTACATGGGTGAGGCCACGACTTTCCTCGCCTCCCGCGGGATCCACCACGAGACATTGGCGCCCTACACCCCCGCCCAGAACGGTGTCTCCGAGCGGTGGAACCGGACCATGGTCGACGCCGTCCGCACCATGCGCGTCGAGTCCGGTCTCTCCGAGGGCTTCTACTTTGAAGCCATGGCGTACATAACCTGGATCTGGAACCGGATTCCCCACGGTCCCCTTCCCCGTCAGTCCACGCCGTACCAGCATTGGTGCGGTCAGCGCGCTGACCTCCGCCCCGCTCGCGTCTGGGGTTGTGTCACCATTGTCTGGCTGCCCGCCCCACAACAGGGCGGCAAGCTCGCCCCCCGCGGCCGTCCTTGCACCTTCCTCGGTGTCTCTCACCATTCCAAGGCCTGGCGCTTCTGGGACCCCTCCCGACACTGCATCGTCGAGTCCCGGGATGCCCTCTTCTTCGAGGACCTGTTTCCTCGCGACCTCATTCGCTCCGGCTCGTCTGTGTCTATCCCGTTGCGTGGGGGAGTGGTGAGTCCGTCCTCCGTCCTACCGCGTCCGGGTGATACATTCTTCGGTCCCTACGAGCCGGCTGCCCCAGTCGCGTCCGCTGGTCCCTCCGGGCCAGCTGCCCCAGTCGCGTCCGCTGGTCCCTCCGGGCCAGCTG
>SZWC01014255.1:51493-71525 GCA_023375785.1 Penium margaritaceum | reverse complement strand
CAGTTGAATCTGCTTCTGCTTGAATTGCTTCTGCTCCTATGTGTGCGAGTCCTGATTTGACACCACGTCACACATCAGTCATAGTCACTTGCACCGCAAGCCTGAATTGCTTGCCAAAGAGAGCTGGAACAATAGAGGAGAGTCCAGACGAATGAATGGTGAAAGAATCACTCCACTACATTAAGAAATGACAGAGCACAAAGCAAACTACTAAATAGTCTAGTTGCTTCCTGGTGCTGAAAAAGTACAAGTAGTGATAGTCTGGTTCCTCCTGTCTTGCGCTAAGTGTTCACGCTTGACAGAGTCTTCAGCAGACGCCTCGGTTCGATGATCGACCGGACAGCTTAGCGTCGCTTCGCTCGGAGGTGCCATGCTGGCATTTTTGCCGCTCGCTCGCTGCTGCTCGCTCACTCGAGCCACTGTATGATATTAAGCAAACCCCTTTGGAATACATGTAATTGCTTCGCATCCTATTGTCAGAAAACAGGTACGACGGGCAGGGGAGGCATGGGATTACCCTCTGACCCAGGACATAGGCACGAAGTACAAAGCAGTAGAGTAGGTAGGCTGAGGTTAAGGGGAGAGAGTGGCGAGCTCTGCCCTAGCTTTCATGTACTTTTGCTCCCTTTCATATGAGTTTGGATACAAACTATGCCAGATATCATCATTCCCCCCTTTTTGGTCCAATCTCATTTGACAGCCACAACATAGTGTCTCAATCCACGTCTGCTTTAATTTATTGTCATACCAGAGTTAATCTCCCCCCTTCCTTTTGGTTTTACTCAATTTGCAGGTTCGTGAATAGAGTTCAGGGAGTAGGTGGGTAGTGATAAGCAATTTGGTTTTAGAGATCTGAGAGGAAGAGCTGTTGGACCTGTGCCTTTCCTCTCAGTCCTCACACCGTGTATCCGAGAGATGGACCATGGTTACAGGTTCCCCACTGCCCCTCTTACTCTTGCAGTCAATCAGGTGATGAGTCAAGCAATAGATGCACAGTGCAGTGCGGTCAATGAGTCAATGATGCGCAGGCCACAGCGGTGCGGTCCTTGCTACCGACAGGTGACACAGCCTGGCAGATCACGCACTCGCGTGATAAGCAGATCGGCCTTTAAGGAGTCCCATGCGCTCACATAGTTCTGTATGTTGCTTGACATCAAGTAACTTTGTGAGGATGTCAGCCTCCTATTGTTATGTTTTGATGTACACCATGTCGACTTCACCTTCTGCGACAGCATCCCTGACATAGTGAAACTGCCCTTTCACATGCTTGGTTCTGCCAGTGCGATTGCACTTTGATTGTCGCGGAAGATAGTGGCTGGTTCTAGCTGGTCAAATCCCAGCTCTCCGAGGAGCATACGCAGCCATACTGCTTCAAGGGTACACTCACTCTGTGAGATTTCTTCAGCCTCTGTGGAACACAGGGCAACCACGGATTGTTTCTTTGAGGACCATGATATTGAAGACGTATCCAGAGGTAGACCTGCTGTTCTTCTGATCTCCGGAGAGATCTGCGTCACAGAAACCAGTCAGGAGAGTTCCTGGTGTTTTTTTGTAGTGGATGGACATTGTCGACGTCCTGCGGAGATAACGGATGCAACGCTTGGCAGCTGTGATATGACCCTTTGTCGGTGCTTTGCATCCTTGGCTGAGAATCCCGACTGCATACAAGAGATCAGGACGTGTCTCGAGAGATGCGTACATCAACGATCCAACCATGCTTGGAAACAGTTGCGCTTCGGCTGGGGAGGCCAGCATGTCGGGTGTTGGTGGCTTAGTGAGGCCATGGTTTGACACCAGAGGTGTGGAGACCGGAGTAGACTCGACCAAGTTGAATCTGTCAGCCATGCGTTGGACATATGAGGTTTGGGCCGTGAAAACCTGTGGGGAAAGTATGTCATGAGTTACCTGAATCCCAAGGTAGTAGGTCAGTTGGCCCATATCTGCCATCTCCAAAGTCAGGGCCAGTTGTTGTTTGAAGGTGGAGATGACCGGAAGAGAGGGTCCAAAGATGATGAGATCGTCGACGTAGAGAATCATGCCGAGGGGTGATGGACCATGGCGGAAGTACAGAGAGTGGTCAGAGTGCAGTTGTTGGAGATGTTGAGTTAGGAAGAAGTCGTGGATTTTCGTGTTCCATTGCCGGGGAGCTTGCTTCAGCCCATACAAGGATCTGTTGAGAAGGCAGACAAGATTTACCCCCCCTGCTCAAGGAATCCTTTCGGCTGAGTCATGTAAACAGTTAATTCCAGGTCCCCATTGAGAAACGCAGACTTCACATCCATTTGATGGAGGTTCCAGCCCTCAGACGCAGCCAGGGAAAGGACCACATGGATGGAGGAGTACTTGGTGACCGGGGTGAAGGTGTCACTGTAGTTGACACCTAGAACTTGACTGTAGCCGCGAGCGACCAAGCGGGCTTTGTACCTGCACGGGTCACCGTTAGCGTCCAGATTCTGTTTGAAAACCCGTTTGCACGTGACCATGGGAGCATTAGCTGGGTGTGGAACAAGTATCCAGGTATTCTGTTTTTGCAGTTGTTCAAATTCTTTGACTGCAGCAGCATGCCACTGAGCAGACTCGGGCCTACTCATAGCATCTTTGTAGCTGGTGGGATCAACCACCTGGGTTACAAGTGCAACGTCAGGGAAATCAGCTGTGCTGGAGGCATCGGCGTAGTGAAGGGCCTCTTGCTGTTGCGCAATGCGGGCAGAGCGCCGTAAGGGGACTGGTTGTACAGCAGGAGCGGCTGCAGGGAGCGCTTGCTGAGAGAGGAGCTGCATGAGTGGGACAGCTGAAGAGGAAGGTTTGAGTTCTGCGGGGACGACGGGAGGCAAGACACCTTCATTCTCATCGAGTGTAGGGTCAACTGAGAACTTCTGCAGTGTGTTGGCAATGTTGTCATCGTCATCCAGCAAGGAGAGAGGAGTGAGCTGTTGTAAGGTGTTGGAGATGGACCTGTCCTGGTTGATTCATCAAAGGTGACACTGCGGCTGCGGAACACACACTTGTTAGTGTTATCCCAGAGGTGATAGGAGTTGCCTCCTTCTTCATATCCCAGGAGGAAGGCCTTCCTGTTGTGAGCACCCAGTTTTGTTCTTTCTTCCGGACGAATCCAGGCGTATGCAGTGCACCCAAAAATACAGAAGTAGCTGACGTTCGGGCGGTGTCCCACCCATGCTGCATAGGGCGTTCCACATCCTGATGGGAGCCCTTCGTCGGAAGGCGGTTGGTGATGTAAGCCGCGTTGGAAATTGCATGAGCCCAAAACTTAGTGGAGAAGCCGGCTGTATGAAACATGGTGCGTGCACGGTCGAGCAGGGTGCGGTTCATCCTCTCGGCTTTGCCATTTTGTTGAGGTGTATATGGTACCGTAGTTTGGTGGATGACCCCTTTGCTGTGGTCGTAACCTTTCAGGACTGTGTTGACGAACTCACCGCCATTGCCTGTCCCCACCTTTTTGATGGAATCATCGGTCTGGTTCTCAATCTCTTGAATCCAGGAGATGATGATGTCAGGAGCCTCTGATTTGTAGCGAAGGAACTTTACCCACACGTAGTGAGTGAAGTCATCAAGGATGACCAAGAAATAGCTCTTCTCTTGCATGGATTTCTCTTTCAGGTAGCAGATATCCATGTGAAGAAGTTCAAGGGGTTGAGATGTAAAGCTTCACCGTAGGAGGAGATGATTCTTGAGTTTCCTTGCCGGAGAGGCAAAAAGTGCACGGGTTGGTGGAGGTAGGGAGGCAGATCTTGGGAAGATCATTTACAAGTTCTTTTGCTGACATGTTGTGGAGGGTCTGATAGCCAACATGGCCCAGTCTTTGGTGCCATAGAGAAGCCGTGGATGTGGTGGCGTTGTTGGTGACTGGAACTTCAGCAGCCAGAGTAGGAGTGTTGGCAGTGGCAAAGGCCATCTCCGGTTCTTTATCTGCTCGTGGAAGTGGAGGCGGAGGTTTTGTATCCAACGATGTCAGATTTACTTGACGTCAGGCAATAGCAGTTGCCTTTCCATCTGCTGTGTACACTCTGTAGTTTTGTCAACGTCGAAAGTCACTTTGAGTCCTTTGTCGTTGAGCCTTGTGACTGATACCAAGCTGGCAGCCAGATCAGGAACATAGAGAGTCTCCTTGAAGAGCCGAACAGTTGTTTTACCCTCCAGTTCAATGGCCACTCTGACAGTACCGATGCCAATGGCAGGGATAATGCGTCCATCTCCGATACGGACTGCTTTTGGTGCTGCCAAGTATTTGTAGTCAATAGACCAAGTCTTGTGGCATGTCATATGTCTTGTACAGCCTGAGTCAATTATCCAGGCCAAGACCCCAGCAGCGATGAGGAATTCACTGTCAATAAAGCAGAATGCCATCTCTTCCAAGACGAGATGAATGTGGTCATGTTGCACTTCATTCTTGAAAGGCTCAGGAGGTTGATGTTGCTTTGCACCGGCTGGTCGCGTGGCTGAGATAGCTGTGGCTTCTTGTTCTGGAGTTGATTTACCTGAATGAAACTGTGGAGCAACAATTTCAGCAAGTTTGGTCATTATGGCTTACTTGAAATCTTCTGCAACAGATGTGAGAAGGGCATGTTGCTGCTGTGGAGAACCACGACGTGGAAGTGAGCACACTCTGAAGGTGTGTCCTTTCTTGCCACATTTGTAACATGTTACACTGGCAAACCGGTTTGCATCAAAGTGTTGTTGTTGTTGTTTTCCTTGACTTCACAAGTTGTCTGGATGAAAGGGTAGCAGTTCCTGGTGCTGATAGGTGGATCGAGTTACATGCCCGGGGGAGGATTCCAGTCGAACTTGGCCGTAGCTTTTTCCATTGCCATATTCTCCATGCTTCTTCTGCCGTTGGTTTTGTAGGGCGGCGTATAGTGCAGAATCACCTCCTGCTTCTTTGATAAGCTTATCTTCAGCATGCATCAAGGCTTCACAGGCCTTCTCCATGGTCAGCTTGTATGGAGACGTATTAGCAGCTGCTCAGGCTGGTGCGGCTTCGCTCGCTTGAGCATTCCCAGCATTGGCCGCTTCCAGGGCCTTTAGTCGATCATCAAATGCACGTCGTTGGTCTTCATACGTGAGAAGCCTCTCGATCGTTTGTTCAAATCTGCTTGGCATACCGCTGAATAGTGTGAGAATGAGGACCCTTTCTTAGATTGATTCTCCCATACCTGTGATGTGGTTGGCAAGGGTCTTGATGTAGGTGATGTGATCTTTGAGTCGAGTGCCTTCAGCCACTTTTTGTTGGTGGAACTCTTTGAGTAGGATGCTGAGCTCCAGGTCACTTACTTTGTCGTATCTTTGTTTCATTGCCTTCCAGGCCACTCTTGGGTCCAAGGTATCGTTATTATCACAGATCAGAAAGTTGAGTCATTCTGTAACATGTAGGGCTATGATTGAGAAAGCTTGGTCGCACCTGCGTTGCCATAGGACTTTCTGTTCTGCAGTCGCTGCTGCATCGAGTGTCTATGTGGGTGGATCTAAAACCATACCCCATAGTCCCTTGTTAAATAGGACCAAATTGATGTTGAATGTGAACTTGTGGTAACCTTCTCCATGAAAAGGTTAGAAATTGAAATGTTCTCCATTGAATGATGCCATGCTGGCGTCCTTTCACACGATGCTGCTCAAAGCGGCAACTTCGTGACTGTTCAGAGCTTCGTTGTGAGCCGTAGAGTCCTTCAAGAAATTGGATCGACCTGTTTTTTAGTACCCTTTTCTGATACCACGTGTTAGAAATAGAATCCCCAGGGTCTTGAATGCTTGACAGGTCAGTTGAATCTGCTTCTGCTTGAATTGCTTCTGCTCCTATGTGTGCGAGTCCTGATTTGACACCACGTCACACATCAGTCATAGTCACTTGCACCGGAAGCCTGAATTTCTTGCCAAAGAGAGATGGAACAATAGAGGAGAGTCCAGACGAACGAATGGTGAAAGAATCACTCCATTATATTAAGAAATGACAGAGTACAAAGCAAACTGCTAAATAGTCTAGTTGCTGCCTAGTGCTGAAAAAGTACAAGTAGTGATAGTCTGGTTCCCCCTGTCTTGCGCTATATGTCCGTGCTCGACGGAGTCATCAGCAGACGCCTCGGTCGATGATCGATTGGACAGTTTAGCGTCGCTTCGCTCCGAGGTGCCACTCTGGCATTTCTGCAGCTCGCTCGCTGCTGCTCGCTCACTCGAGCCACTGTATGACATTAAGCAAACCCCTTTGGAATATATGCAATTGCTTCACATCCTATTGTCAGAACACAAGTACCACGGGCAGGGGAGGCATGAGGTTACCCTCTCTCCTGACCCAGGACAGAGGCACGAAGTAGATAGCAGTTAGAGTAGGTAGGCTGAGGGTCAGGGGAGAGAGTGGCGACCTCTCCCCTGGCCCTCATGCACCTTTGCTCCCTGTCATATGAGTTTGGACACAAACTATGCCAGATATCATCAAGGATTTCCCACCTTCTTACTCAAATAATTTGCCCACAAGGAATTGTGAGGATGCTACCTCATGAAGCTAGCTACGCCTCTTTCCTTTTGTACATAAAAACCTGACTTTCTTGACTAGAATGTTCCGAGATGTGCTCTCGGTGGAGCTGCCGGGCTCAGGTAGCATCCTACCCTCTCTTTGCATCCAGCCGAGGATGTGAAATTTGATATCATCAGATCAAACCTGATCCTATTAAAACATTCAACAATCAGATCCAATGCAATCTGGTCCATCGAGACTGGTTCCAAAACCAATCCCTCTTGGATCCTATTATCCATGAACCTGAATCAGATCCAGCTCCGAACTTGGGGATATATGTTTGAACCTGATCAGCTAAGTTTTGTGAACTTTGGTATCACATCGGTCAACTTGTGCAAACTCTTTTCATTGCAACCTCCAAACAGGGTTCTCTTCATAGGAAATAGATATGTTTCCCTTATTTTTTGATTTTTGAGTAGAGGCAGTGGATACATGATATTCGATCTGAATCTCAATTAATTTATCAATATTTCTACCCCTCATTCCAGACAATATGCCACTGGGAGTACTACTCTGTCAAATGAGTATTTTTTGTAGGAATAATGTTGATCGATTTTGTTTCAAATCCTTCTTCCAAAAACCCCTCTTACATTTTGGGTGGAAATCCTTGTGGAAATCATAAATCTCATTTTCTCCTCTTGAGATCCTTGCTTTTTTGTTCCACTTGGACACGTGAGGCACAAGATGGCTCGCCTTCAGCCATCTGGACTGGGCCACAACATCAGAGTAATGCTTGCTCCCAAAGTCAAAGAAGTCATGAACAATCTTAAAGAAGGGTGGATCTTGGCCATCCATGATCACTGCAAATCGGAGGGCTAGTTATGCCCTCTAACTCTGTCTTAGCTGGGACGGGAAGAGGTTAGCAAATTCTTGACGGGTTTTGCATTGAGAAACTCAAGAAGGATTGGAACTCAGCATCCCGAATGGGAATCGTTGATTCTTTCACGATGGCCATGGAGAACAAATGAGAGCGATATGTGTGCGAGACAGCTTTGGACATGGCAACTGAAAATTTTTATTACAACAATTTTGATCTAACCTGTAAGGCCTCCCAATGAGATGAAATGGTACGTGTCCTTCGTGACATCGTTGCCAGTGCGATTTAGAATCCATAGTCATGCTACGTAGCTCTTCACATGCAATGTACAAGAAGACAGCATGGGGAGAGCTGAAATGATATTTTCATTTTGTGTGCCTATCGCAAAAGGGTTGAGGGGACACCTCAGCAAAGAGACAAGCCGGGCGTTGAATCATCCGATTGATAATAATTATTCTAATAAATCTGGTACTTTTTCTATATTAAATCTGATGGAAAAAGAGGAAATGTAAAGAGAAGGGGTGATCAACAAAGTTACAAGTAATCATGTTTGCATTACCACTAAGACACTGAAACTTGGACTTGACTTCAATGAGAATGTGGAAGTTCATAGATATTAAATAATTTGTAAGATAGTTTTTACATGTTCTTGGCCCTAAATGGACTGTGATATGGGGACATGATCTTTTTACCAACCAACCTGATCCTTGTCAAAAACGAACAAATGAAGGGGAGAGAATTTGATGTGAAACCGGGATCCCATTCACAACCACAAAATATTGGATTAAGGTTTTGAGGGCCACTTTGAACAAACCCACTGGTTGACCTCCTTGTTTCCAGGTTACCTCCCCAATCTGTGTCACTGTAGCCAATGAGGATGGGGCTGTTGTTGCCGTTGAAGGTGAGGCAAAGGCTGCTGCTGCTGTCGACGCAGTGCAACACACGCTTGACTGCCTCCCAATGCGGCACATCTGGATTCACGCAAAACTTGCTCAAAACTCCCACTGCTTGGCTGATGTCGAGGCGTGTGTTGACAGCTGCGTACATGAGGCTCCCAATTGCTGCTTGGTACGGCACTGCTTCCATGCGGCTGCTCTCTTGCATGCCGCAGGGAGTTTGTGTCATGCTCAGCTTGGTCCCACTTCCAGTGATGTTGCGGCCTTTCGCGCTCCTGCCATGTTGAAGTGCTTGACAATGTTGCTCACATACGTGCTCAGCGACAGATCGAATTTCAGCTGCTGCCGGTCGCGTTTGAACTGAAGGCCAAGGTAGTGGCTGAGTTCTCCCATGCCTTTCATGTCAAACCTGGCAGCAAGGGACTGCTTCACATCGTCCAAAAGAGGCTTGGATTCAGATGCAATGAGCAGATCATCAACATAAAGCAAAATGATGACCTGGCTTGCCACTTGCACGCGCCCATAGGCTGCATGGTCGGCTTCTTTGCGCACAAAACCAAGGCCAGGAAGCTGCTCATCCATCTTGTGGTATCATGCTCGCAGTGCTTGTTTCGGGCCATAGAGTGTCTTCACAAGCTTGCACACCAAATCCTGCTTTCCCTCCACTACATACCCCTCCGACTGCTCCATGTACACATCCTCCTTGAGGTCACCATTCAGAAATGCACACGTCACATCCATTTGGTGCACCTCTCACTCCATAGCAGCAGCAAGAGCGAGGATTGCTCGGATGGATGGGAACTTTGCGACAGGTGCAAATATCTCATTGTAATCCACACCCTCAGTCTGAACATAGCCCTTTGCAGCCAACCGTGTTTTGTACATTAGCACCTTACCATCCGCACCATGCTTGCGCCTGAAGATCCACCCACACCCAATCACCCAGCTGCCACGTGGAGCCTCCTCAAGAGTCCAGGTGCCGTTCTTCATGAGCGCAACATACTCCTCATCTGCTGCAGCACACCAATCTGCCGCCTTGGTGCTGCGCATGGCTTCAGTGAATGTTGCTGGGTCATCGCTGATGGTGAGGAAGAGAAGCTTGAGGTCAGAGGACTCCTGGGAAGATGAAAAAGTAGACAGGTTCACCAGCTCCTCCAGCGGCCTGTGTTTGCTTGCAAGGTGCTCGGATTGCCTCAACGGCTCCACAGGACCATCTGCAGCATGGTTGTGGCGTGCAGACCTCTGTGGCAGCTGCTGTACTTTGCTTTATTGATCCTCCTCATCAGATTCGGCTGCTGGCTCCTTCATCTTCTCAGCTCCCTCCACCTCCTTGCCATTGCTGCTATCACCGCCATCTACTACACCGCCCTCTTCTGCTACCGGCTCTTCTCCCACTTCTGGTACAAGTGCGGGAGCAAGTGGAACTACAGACATAGGGCTCCAAGTCCAGCCCTTCACGTCTTCTTGAAACACCACGTCACGGCTGCGGATGATCTTGCGATCAGCAAGGTTGTAAAGGCGGTATCCCATGTTGTCGTAGTCGAGGAAGGCCGCCTTCACCGACTTTGCGTCCAGCTTGTTGCGGTTGCTGGCAGGCGCGTGCACAAATGCGCCACACCCAAAGAATTTCAGGTACATCACTGTTCACTTGTGTCCCGTCCACGCCTCCTCTGGTTTCATCTGTGGCACGGCGCATGTGGGACTCTGGTTTTTCAGGTACACGGCAGTGTTGTCCGCTTCCGGCCAAAAGGTTGGCGGGAGCTCCATGTCTTGGACCATGCTTCAAACACTCTCCATGAACGTACGGTTTGCACATTCAACCACGCCGTTAAACTGTGGTATTCCAGGTGGGATGACCTCATGCCTGATCCCGCGATGCTTGAGGAAGTTGCGGAAGTTGTTGGAGAGATACTCTCCTCCACCGTCGTTGCAAAGCACCTTCAACCGCCTGTCACTCTCATTCTGTGCATCAGTAATCCACACCTTAAAAGCATCAAAGCACTCATCCTTTTCAGCCAGGAAGGACACCCACATCTTCCTTTACTTGTCATCAATGAATGTGACAAAGTACAACTTGCCGGACAAGGAATGGGATGGCATGGGACAGCACAAATCAGAGTGAAAAAGTGAGAGAAGCTCAGCTGTCCCCTTCCCTTCATCGGAGAAAGGAACACGGGCTTGCTTCCCTTCAATGCAGCTCTCACAGACCAATGCACTTGGCTGCTTCACCCCCTTAAGCTCCAGGCCGCGGACCATCTGCTGCATGGAGATGGTGGCGCCAAAGCCATGGTGACCAAGCCGGTGGTGCCACGGCCGATGTCATGTTTTCCCTCTCTCACCGCTAATGCTGAGTTGGCTTCCTTCTCCGATGCCACATAGAGACAGTAGAGTCCGTCCTCCCTTTCCGCTTTTGCAAGCACACGGCCTGCACGGGTAGAGATGGTGCAGCCATCATTCTCAAAGTGAACCTGCATGCTTTCGGAGATAAGAGATGAGACAGAGAGGAGGTTAGCTGCCAGCCCCGGAACATGGAGCACCCCCTTCACACAAATCTCCACGTGCTTGCCCTCAAAGGAAGCACAAAACACAATATCACCCTCCCCAACTGCCATTTGTACATGATTTTCTCCCATGTACACTCTGCGAGGCTCAATGATGGTGTAGACAACGAACCACTCCCGGTGACATGTCATGTGCCGCGTGGCTCCCGAGTTGATGATCCAAAACAAGGCGGTGTTGTTGGAGACGTGCAGGACCCGGGTAGTTGTCACAAATCCACTCTCCGGGTAGTTGTCACAAATCCACTATCCCAATCTGCTGCGTTCGCGGAAGCGTCAGACTGTTTTCCCGCTCCCACTTGAGCCGCAAGGTCTGCCTTCTTCTTCTGGCATTTGCGTGCCCAATGGCCCGGCTTCTGACAGTAGTGGCAGTTCACCTTCTTCTTTCTTCCTCCGTCGTTGCTCCTGGTTGGAAAAACATTGAAATTTAAATTGTGCCATAACTTCCACGAAGGTACCATGAAACTTCTAGAGGTATACATTTGACGTGAACACTGTATGAAGAGTGTATATTTTAGGGGTGATTAACCATAAATGCAAAATTTCAGCAAGGCTGGGGACGTGCTCCACGTCACGGATTACGTGCAACTCCTTACTGCCCACCAGGACTTCCACCTCCACATCACCTTGGCCGGCCGCCCGGTCGACTTTGTCGTTGAAGGACTTGAAGGACTTCTTGAAGGTGAAAAACCCTACCTTCTCCACGTAGATGTGCTCCTCGGCCGCGGAGTCCAGGAACCGCCTGTTGGCCTTCTTGAGGAGGTGGTTCTTGTTACTGTTGAGGAGTGACTTGCCTCTGGTGTTATTGCCGCTTGCCTTTGCCTCCTCCAGGCAGTCACGGACCCAGTGGCTCTCCTTGCCGCAGTTGCGGCACGCACCTTTCTTAGCACCATTCTTACTGATTATTCCTAGTTCTTTTGCCCCCGCTTCTGCCACCACGAGTTTTGGCTACGAGGATCAATGAGGATGACGAGGCTTCCTCGTAGCTCCTTCACTGTGCCTCATTGAAAATGTACTCTGTGACCAGGACATCCTCCAAGGAGGGTGATGACTGGACCCCAACTGTCAGGTAGGGCCATGACAAGCGCAATCGACGGCAAATGCGTGTATATCTTCCACTCCACGTTACTGCATTATGAGATGAGTGAATCAATCTACTGTATGGTGGAGATGACATCATCTCCCGTCTTGATTCTTACCATGAGGAGCCACTTCATCACGAAGATTTTGTTTGCGAGTGAATTGGATTGGTGGATGGTACAGAACTTTTGCCAAGCTGAAGCTGCTAGCTTGTAGCCATGGAATTAGCCCCAATGTGACTCAGCTTTCCTGGACACCAGGAGCATGAATGCCCCCATGTTCTACTTTTCAAAAGCCTGCCTCTCCTCGGCCGCAGGTGTCACCTTGTTGATGACTTCCATTCCCATCATGACCCGAGGCAGCCCCATATGCTTTAGGTGTAGCTTCAACTGCCACCTCCATAACCCAAAACCTGGACTTCCCACATACTTCTTGATGGGCTGCGTCTCCTTTTGCGCAATCTGCGCAGCTTCTAATCCAAGAGGTTCTTAGAGTTTCACGGCGACATTGTCCAAGTTGTCAATCCTGTGTGTTGGGGAAGATGCAAATGTCTTGGAGATGGTCAGTGTGATCCCATAGCCCTTTGTCAGGAAATCTGCATGGTGCAGTCCCGATTGTGATTGACCTTTCTCTTGTGGTTGACTTTGTTGGCCTGAGGGTTAGTGTACAAGCCTGGATGGTCCCTAGCAGTGGCTGGTTCACACCACGAAGTGCATTTTAGAGAAACGTAAACTGTGGAGGCAACTGGTGCCAAGGATAGCAGAAAGCTGGTCCGAGAGCGTGGCAATATTGTAAGACTAATTTGAATGGGAATGAAATCTTGATCAAGGCTCACAAGTAGTGAAATGTTATAGACACTGATCTAAGTTTTCCAGATTACCAAAGCATGCCGGATTTGGAGCTTCCTAGAATGTTCGATGAATTTTAGAGTTTCCCTTGGTAGGCTGCATTTTTCCCACCAAGGAGGGCATCCCCTCCCTCCTCTAGAAGCTTTTGCCCCTCCCTAGATTCCTCAGTTTGATTATGGTAGGTGGGAAGGTATCCAGAAGACCAGGACACCTCTAGATGCCTTGTAGACCAAGCTACCTCTCCTAGAAGGTGTGCCACCTTCCTGTACCCTCACCTAGCCTTCTATAGAGAGGAACTTTAGAGTTTGAGCTAGCTTCCTGGCACCTATTTTCTATCTAACTTCAGGCAGGGCAGAAATTCATGTTACGGGACTTGAATCCGGGCCTCTGCCTCTAGAGGTAGACACCATTAACCACTAAGCCACTTGTACTTGTATTTTTGGTGTTCCCTTTTGGAGTCACTCCTGCCATGGTGAGGAGCACAACTCCGACAATCTCCTATTTGCGCATCACCCATGGCAGTTTTCCATGCTCAACCTGCAACTCAAGAGGCTTGGGAAAGCCCAAGCTCCATGCAAGTAGCATCATGCCTGTCCTTGGGTTGAGCCTTTGTCATGGCATCAGCAAGCATGTGCTTTGTGCCACAGTGCACAAGCACCACATCACCCTTTGCAATAGGGTCACGTGCAAAGTGATGCCACATCTCTATGTGCTTGGTCCTCCGGTGTAGCACAGGTTTCTTTGTCAGGCTGATGGCACTCATGTTGTCAATGTGTAGCGCTATTGGCTTCTTTTGCGGCACCCCAATCTCCTTGAGCAATCGCCGCAACCATAGTGCCTCCTTTGTGGCTTTTGTGAGCGTAACATACTCCGCCTCAGTGCTTGAAAGCACCAGACAGTCCTGCTGGCTGCTTTCCCAAGACACCGTTGCACCATTAAGCACCAAAACATAGCCTTATGTTGAATTGCGGTTGTCAACATCACCTGCCCAGTCAGCATCGGAGTAGCCAACTAATTTGAGGGAGTCAGTCAGGGCTACCTCTCCAAGTACAAGACACAACTGTTTCTTTGCCTTCGAGTAGCAGAGGATTCTCTTGACTGCTTGCCAGTGTGGAGGCCCCGGATGAGCAACATAGCGGCTCACTTATCCCTCGGCAAGGCAAGATCAGATCGCGTTGCCACCATGGCGTACATTTGGCTGCCAACTACAGACTGGTACGGTACTCCAGCAAACTCCTCCTTCTCGTCCTCCATGCTGGGGCCCATTCTTGAGCTCAGGTCACATGTCATTTTCATAGGTATTCCAATAGGTTTACACTCCTCCATGTTGTAGTGGCGGAGAACCTCTTCAACATAATTCTCTTGTCCCATCTCGAGCGGGCATGCTTTGCGGTCCCTCCTGATGGCGATGCCTAAGTAGTCGTCCAGTTTGCCAATGTCCGTCATCTTGAACCGGCCACCAAGCTGTTGCTTCAGGTTCTTGAGCTCCCCCTCATCCGACGACATAAGGATGCGGTCATACACGTAGAGGAAAGCACTTTGGTGGAGCCCTGGCTGCTTGCGTGCATACATGCTATGATCCGCCTTGTAGCACTTGAAGCCAAGCTCACCCATTTTTTGCTTCTAATTGATGTTGCAGTCGGAGCCCCCTCTCCCCCACCCCCTATACCGTGAGTGTATTAGAATAATTTATCAGGGAGTGCCTCATGATGACCCTAAAAAATTACGCTAGTGCACATTTTGCTACTTGTTTGAAATTTTTATGAGTTTTTCTAAGTTTCTGTATACTTGTGTTTCATGTCAATGGTCCCCAGCTGCACTCCCTCGTACACTTCACTGATACATTTTTGTATTTTGGAGCAGAGGGGGGTCAATGGAAAACCCTGATGTAGACTATGGTCGTCCAAAGATAGAGCTAAATTTCAATTTCAGTCTTTCATTATAGTTAAAACTTCAATGAGTTCCTTTCTCCGTCTAGTTGAAACTGATCAGACACAAATATGGTTTATTATAGAGTGATTTTTGGATACATCATGTTGAGCTCTGTTGATGTTCCATATCCAACGGTACGAAAAGCTCAAATGCATCTTGCATTGCAGAAACTGAAGCAGAAGCCAGTTGGCTTGATGCATATGGTTCATCAAATGGGGCAATTTCATAATTAGGTTTTCCCTCCCTCCAAACTTTTTAGGGTGTATAAGCAGAATGTAGCGGGGAGGGTATCATAAATTCGACACGAGAAGCACACTAGTGGACTTTCTCCAATGTTTTTGAAATTTGCACGAGAGATAAACTTCTATAAAGTAGTGTATAACTTCACTTCCCCCTCAGCTGCCTTCCCCAATACACTTTGCCAATACATTTTAGTCTGTCGGGGGTGGGGAGGGGGGACGTGGAGACCCCCCTCCCCCAAAGTTGAAACTGGATGGAACTCAAAATAATATACTAGTGCATTGAAATGTGACTGTTAAGGAGGATATTATAGCCATCGATGTCTGTATAACTTAATGGTAGAAATTCAACTGTGATCATATCTCCATATTTTCAAAATTCATAAGATATTATCTAGTGGACTACATTGCAAATTTTGGATAGAAAACATCGAGTGCTGAAGAACTCTCAAATCAACAATGGACCGAACGTGGTTTGATTTTTCTACAATGGAACAGTATAAAAACAAATTCATATACAAAATCAATCAAGCAGAACCCTACATCAATGATCACCCCCCCACCCCCCTTCCCCCAGATATCATGAGTATATTAGCAAAATGTAGCAGGGAGTGCGTCATGATGACCGCACCAAAAGCACACTAGTGTACTTTCTGTAACCAGTCTGAAATTCTTGAGAGACTAATATCCTTATGTACAGTAGTTTATTTCCGTTCTCCCCTCCCCTCCCCTCCCAAGCTACACTCCTCAATACATTTTGCCGATGCACTTTTGTCTCTTGGGGGAAAAGGGGGGGGGTCGAGGAAGAACATGTCATGGAGCCCCCCCCCCCCCCCCCCCCCCCCCCCCCAAAGTCAAGAGTTTATTGGAAAAATAAATTGGACAGTGTAGCTGATTGACACCTGAAATAATGCACAAGTGTATTGAAATAATATTTCAAAGCAAAACAGATTGTGAGCCTCAAAAGTTGCCAGTCTGCAGAGTAAATGTGCCTCTGTTCCTACATTGGGATGTTTATTAATTAGGAATGGCTGTAGACGAAGCGATGAAGCGACAAATTTTAACTTCTCATGTCACAAAAAGATTCATGATTATGATATGTTAACAGAAAAACACAACATTTAGAGCCAGCCCCTTGACTGTCTAGCCTGCGACAGTCAAGCTGTTGTGCGTGCGACAGTTGAGCTCCTGCTTGAGTGGTAGACAAGCTGTCTCTTGAGCGGGTGCCAATTCTTATCATGGTCTGGTTAGTAACCTGAAATCTGGAAGAGCTACATCTATCTTACTGGTCATATTTAGGTGCAGAGGCATTCATTCAAACATAACCATTTATGCATTAAGATACATAACAGGTCTCTGTTGAGTAAAAAAGAAAACGGAATTGTGAAAATTGTAGGTACGATGTTTTATGTCGCCTGTATTCACTGACAGAATTTCCAGGAGCTTACTTTTGATTCCGAGCATTTACTGCATTCTGATTCACATAAAGTGAAATAGGATGGTGAAATTGTGGTGTAATTTCAAAAAACAAATCTTTCGGATTACCTTTGTTATACAGTTTTTTTTTTACACTAGAAGAAGAGTGCATTCTTTAGGGGTGATGAACCATAATTGCATCACGATCTCCGGAACGGTGGAGATGCACTGAAGACTCATGCGAGATTATCACCTTGTAGATAATGTGTTGGTTGCCCCTCTAGAGCCGCTGCGCTCCGATACCATGTCTTACGTTGATCGGAACATAGTTAGTTGAGAGGAATGAGGTGCAAACCCAAAGACAATGCAAGGGATTGGGAAAATTGGAGAATTTTATCTAGAAGCAAGAGTAATTTGAGGACAAGTGTCGAACATGTCAAGATCATGTATACAATGGCACAATACACACTGAGGCTTATGTTGGGCCTTTGGCGCGTGAGCCAAGCGACGCGTGCTACGAAGCGTCATGAGTGATCGTTTAAAGAAATCCGCCAAGACGTTTGGGGTTCATTTAGGAATATCAAGGAATTCTTTAGTAATTTTCTAACACCATCAAGAAGCCCACCACATAGTATCAAAACATCGATGCGGTTTGCAATACTTCTGTGGAACCTTCTGGAAAGTATTCAAACATGTCACAATCTTGAAGAATGGAAGGTGGCGAAATTTCCCTTCAATGATCAGTGTAGAAATGACAATGTCAACACATAGTAGGCCATGAATGTAAGGAAAGAAATGTCCACTTCCAGATTTTAGGGACTCGTGTACGTGTGGGACGTAATAGTTAGGAGCTGCAAGGAAGAAAATTGTGCTGATGACGAGATATGTAGGGTACTGGACAGAATTATGGACCGTGCCTTGATGATTGCATGACATAATGATCGTCAAGCACGTTAGATTGATGCTGAAGCTAAATCTAAAATTGACAACAAGCTCATGAATCTACTGATGATAGTACAAGGAGGATCAGAAGTGGCCTGCATAAAAGAAGACCAGCACTTAAAACTTCTGTTGACTATATTTTCCTTGTATCCCGACGGCATCGTTTTCAATTCATCCTTCCTCTCTGTTGTCACTGGGTACTTGGTGTTTATTCTAAGAATTTGTTTTGGTGAGTAAAACTGGCCCCTTTTTTCTGATTGATTTTTCAATCGGTTACAATCTAAAAGCATCTTAACATGAAAGATGGAAAGCTCCCAAAAAGTGGATTCTTGCTCAAGACTATGCATCTCAATGGATACAAAAACACAGAAAACAGAAATAAGACATGTGAGTGGCTGGCACCATGAATGCAGAGTTTGAGAAGGGGAGACGGGGGGGGGGGGGGGGGGGGGGGGGGCTGGAGAGTGAAAAATGCTCATCAGACCCCTATTCAGGGATCTCTTCTTTGGTAGCTGATCCACTTCATCATATGAGGAATGTGAGAAAATAGAAGTCCCAGGGTCTTGAATGCTTGACAGGTCAGTTGAATCTGCTTCTGCTTGAATTGCTTCTGCTCCTATGTGTGAGAGTCCTGATTTGACACCACGTCACACATCAGTCATAGTCACTTGCGCCGCAAGCCTGAATTGCTTGCCAAAGAGAGCTGGAACAATAGAGGATATTCCAGAAAAATGAATGGTGAAAGAATCACAGAGTACAAAGCAAACTACTAAATAGTCTAGTTGCTTCCTGGTGCTGAAAAAGTACAAGTAGTGATAGTCTGGTTCCTCCTGTCTTGCGCTAAGTGTCCGCGCTTGACGGAGTCTTCAGCAGACGCCTCGGTCGATGATCGACCGGACAGCTTAGCGTCGCTTCGCTCTGAGGTGCCACGCTGGCATTTCTGCCGCTCGCTCGCTGCTGCTCGCTCACTCGAGCCACTGTATGATATTCAGCAAACCCCTTTGGAATATATGTAATTGCTTCGCATCCTATTGTCAGAACACAGGTACAACGGGCAGGGGAGGCATGGGATTACCCTCTGACCCAGGACAAAGGCACGAAGTACATAGCAGTAGAGTAGGTAGGCTGAGGGTCAGGGGAGAGAGTGGCGAGCTCTCCCCTGGCTTTCATGCACTTTTGCTCCCTGCCATATGAGTTTGGACACAAACTATGCCAGATATCATCATTCCCCCCTTTTTGGTCCAATCTCATTTGACAGCCACAACATAGTGTCTCAATCCACGTCTGCTTTAATTTTTTGTCATACCAGAGTTAATCTCCCCCCTTCCTTTTGGATTTACTCAATTAGCAGGTTCGTGAATAGAGTTCAGGGAGTAGGTGGGTAGTGATAAGCAATGTGGTTTTAGAGATCTGAGAGGAAGAGCTGTTGGACCTGTGCCTTTCCTCTCAGTCCTCACACCGTGTATCCGAGAGATGGACCACGGTTACAGGTTCCCCACTGCCCCTCTTACTCTTGCAGTCAATCAGGTGATCAGTCAAGCAATAGATGCGCAGTGCAGTGCGGTCAATGAGTCAATTATGCGCAGGCCACGGCGGTGCGGTCCTCGCTACCGACAGGTGACACAGCCTGGCAGATCATGCAGTCACGTGATAAGCAGATCAGCCTTTAAGGAGTCCCATGCGCTCACATAGTTCTGTATGTTGCTTGACATCAGGTGACTTTGTGAGGATGTCAGCCTCCTGTTGTAATGTTTCGATGTACACCATGTCGACTTCACCTTCTGCGACATCATCCCTTACATAGTGAAACTGCCTTTTCACATGGTTGGTTCTGCCAGTGCGATTGCACTTTGATTGTCGCAGAAGATAGTGGTTGGTTCTAGCTGGTCAAATCCCAGCTCTCCGAGGAGCATACGCAGCCATACTGCTTCAAGGGTACACTCACTCTGTTAGATTTATTCAGCCTCTGTGGAAGACAGGGCAACCACGGATTGTTTCTTTGAGCACCATGAGACAGGTCTTCCGTTGATCTTGAAGACGTATCCAGAGGTAGACCTGCTGTTCGTCTTATCTCCGGAGAGATCTGCATCGCAGAAACCAGTCAGGAGAGGTCCTGATGTTTTTTTGTAGCGGATGGACATTGTGGACGTCCTTGCGGAGATAACGGATGCAACGCTTGGCAGCTGTGGTATGATCCTTTGTCGGTGCTTTGCATCCTTGGCTGAGAATCCCGACTGCATACAAGAGATCAGGACGTGTCTCGAGAGATGCGTACATCAACGACCCAACCATGCCTGGAAACAGTTGCACTTCGGCTGGGGAGACCAGCATGTCGGGTGTTGGTGGCTTAGTGAGGCCATGGTTCAACACCAGAGGTGTGGAGACCGGAGTAAACTCGCCCAAGTTGAATTTGTCAGCCATGCGTTGGACATATGAGGTTTGGGCCAGGAGAACCTGTGGGGAAAGCATGTCGTGAGTTACCTGAATCCCGAGGTAGTATGTCAGTTGGCCCATATCTGTCATCTCAAAAGTTAGGGCCAGTTGTTGTTTGAAGGTGGAGATGACCCGAAGAGAGTGTAAGAAGATGATGAGATCATCGACATAGAGAATCACGCCGAGGGGTGATGGACCATGTCGGAAGAACAGAGAGTGGTCAGAGTGCAGTTGTTGGAGATGTTGAGTTAGGAAGAAGTCATGGATATTCTTGTTCCATTTCCGGGGAGCTTGCTTCAGCCCGTACAAGGATTTGTTGAGAAGGCAGACAAGATCCCCCCCCCCCCC
>SZWC01014255.1:20050-43783 GCA_023375785.1 Penium margaritaceum | reverse complement strand
GCGCCGCGCGCCAAAGGGCCCCGTGCGCCAACGGGCGCCATGCAAAAATGGTGACACCGCGCGCCAACGGGCGCCGTGTACCAACGGGGGCGCCGTACGTCAACAGACGCCGCTCGCCAACAACGGCGGGGAGCGGCCTGACAACCGGGGCGCCACGCGCCAACGGTTGTGCTCCGACAGAGGTAACACGCGCCGAAGGGAGAAGGGGGGGGTCGCACGCTGTTGGAGACGCGCCGAGGAGCGGGCGCTGAGAACCAGGCGCTGTCGTGCACAGGGTGATGGCGAGTACTCTGGAGCCTAGACTGGAATGGAGGAGCGGAAGCGGAAGCGGAACCAAGCAGTGCAGGATCACAAACTAGCTCGATGCCATGTAGAAAAAGACAATAGTTGAGATCAAGAAGTAATTGAAATGAAGCAGAAGAGAGTACAAGTACATCTGCCTCACCCCCTACTTGGATTCGCGCGCGGACGCATAACCCTAACGGCTTGTAGCCGTTTGATCACAACGGTCTCATCAGTTTGGGAAACAACCTATGCGGGCAATTTCATGAAATGCTCTGCACCACTGATTTCTAACCTGATGAGGAAACGATACTAAATAATTTAACAGCTGATAGGTGGATCGAGTTACATGCCCAGGGGAGGATGCCAGTTGACCTTGGCCGTAGCTTTTTCCATTGCCATGTGCTTCATACTTATTCTGCCGTTGGTTTTGTAGGGCGGCGTACAGTGCAGAATCACCTCCTGCTTCTTTTATAAGCTTATCTTCAGCATGCATCAAGGCTTCACAGGACTTCTCCATGGTCAGCTTGTATGGAGGCGTATAAGCAGCTGCTCCGGCTGGTGCGGCTTCGTCCACTTGAGCATTCCCAGCATTGGCCGCTTCCAGGGCCTTTAGTCGATCATCAAATGCACGTCCTTGGTATTGAAACGTGAGAGGCCTCTCGATCGTTTGTTCAAATCTGCTTGGCAGACCGCTCAATAGTGTGAGAATCAGGACCCTTTCTTAGATGGGTTCTCCCATACCCGTGATGTGGCTGGCAAGGGTCTTGATGTAGGTGATGTGATCTTTGAGTCGAGTGCCTTCAGCCATTTTCTGTTGGTGGAAATCTTTAGGTAGGATGCTGAGCTCCAGGTCACTTACTTTGCCGTATCTTTGTTTTAGTGCCTTCCAGGCCACTCTTCGGTCCAAGGTGTTGTTCTTATCACAAATCAGAAACTTGAGTCATTCTGTAACATGTAGGGCTATGATTGAGAAAGCTTGGTCGCACCTGCGTTGCCATAGAGACTTTCTGTTCTGCAGTCGCTGCTGCATCGAGTGTCTCTGTGGGTGGATCTGAAACCACACCCCATAGTCCCTTGTTCAATAGGACCAAATTGATGTTGAATGTAAACTTGTGGTAATCTTCTCCATCAAAAGGTTAGAACTTGAACTTTTCTCCATTGAATGATGCCATGCTGGCATCCTTTCACGTGATGCTGCTCAAAGCGGCAACTTCGTGACTGTTCAGAGCTTCTTCATGAGTCATAGAGTCCCTAAAAAAATCGGATCGACCTGTTTTTAGCACCCTGCTCTGATACCACGTGTTAGAAAATAGAATCCCCAGGGTCTTGAATGCTTGACAGGTCAGTTGAATCTGCTTCTGCTTGAATTGCTTCTGCTCCTATGTGTGAGTCCTGATTTGACACCACCTCACACATCAGTCATAGTCACTTGCACCGCAAGCCTGAATTGCTTGCCAAAGAGAGCTGGAACAATAGAGGAGAGTCCAGACGAATGAATGGTGAAAGAATCAGTCCATTACATTAAGAAATGACAGAGTACAAAGCAAACTACTAAATAGTCTAGTTGCTTCCTGGTGCTGAAAAAGTACAAGTAGTGATAGTCTGGTTCCTCCTGTCTTGCTCTAAGTGTCCGCGCTTGACGGAGTCTTCAGGAGACGCCTCAGTCGATGATCGACCGGACAGCTTAGCGTCGCTTCGCTCCGAGGTGCCACTCTGGCATTTCTGCCGCTCGCTCGCTGCTGCTCGCTCACTCAAGCCACTGTATGACATTAAGCAAACCCCTTTGGAATATATGCAATTGCTTCACATCCTATTGTCAGAACACAAGTACCACGGGCAGGGGAGGCATGAGGTTACCCTCTCTCCTGACCCAGGACAGAGGCACGAAGTAGATAGCAGTACAGTAGGTAGGCTGAGGGTCAGGGGAGAGAGTGGTGACCTCTCCCCTGGCCCTCATGCACTTTTGCTCCCTGTCATATGAGTTTGGACACAAACTATGCCAGATATCATCAAGGATTTCCCACCTTCTTACTCAAATGATTTCCCCACAAGGGATTGTGAGGATGCTACCTCATGAAGCTAGCTACGCCTCTTTCCTTTTGTACATAAAAACCTGACTTTCTTGACTAGAACGTTCTGAGATGTGCTCTCAGTGGAGCTGCTGGGCTCAGGTAGCATCCTACCCTCTCTTTGCATCCAGCCGAGGATGTGAAATTTGATATCATCAGATCAAAACTGATCCTAATAAAACATGCAACAATCAGATCCAATGCAATCTGGTCCATCGAGACTGGTTCCAAACCCAACCCCTCTTGGATCCTATTGTCCATGAACCTGAATCAGACCCAGCTCTGAACTTGGGGATATATGTTTGAACCTGATCAGCTAAGTTTTGTGAACTTTGGTATCACATCGGTCAACTTGTGCAAACTCTTTTCATTATAACCTCCAAACAGGGTTCTCTTCATAGGAAATAAATATGGTTCCCTTATTTTTTGATTTTTGAGTAGAGGCAGTGGATACATGATATTCGATTTCAATCTCAATTCATTTACCAATATTTCTACCCCTCATTCCACACAAAATGCTACTGGGAGTATGCCTTTTTTCAGAATGAGATGTACATTTCTTTTAGAGGGATAACTCTGTCAAAAGAAGTGGATGTAATGGATGAGAAGGAGCAGAAGCAGGTACATGAAGCGGAATTTGTGGAGGTACAGGAACGTGACATGAGCATAGAGATAGATTTGAGGTGCCTGTAGTTAGTCAGAAATGAGAGCAGCGCCTGAAGGGTGCTTGAATTTGAGTGAAATGAGGGCAAGCCAAAAGAACAAGGAGGGCAGGAATTGATGATGTGATGGGGAGAGCAGAGCTGAGTGAAGGAGTGGAAGTAACAGATTGAAGATATGTGAGAGAAGGGTGAGTGAATGACTTGACAACGAGTGAGCAAAAAAGTAAAAGCGATGAAACTGACAAAAAAGGATGAACATAATTATTCAGGATTAAACCTCATTTGAGTGAACATCCTTGGTATGTACGGTTGAAAGATGAGAAAAAAAACAAGAGCAATGGCTTCTTTCCGCTAGCTGGACGCGGGTCAAAATGTCACATTTTCAGGGGAACATTGACGGTCCGTCCAACGGTCAGAGGACCAGAGAGCCGTTTGTCTATCTGGTTTGGGTCCAAAGTCTGAACCGTTATTGAGAGGGGATTCTATGGCACTTGCTTTACTCATTTAACTTCACGGGGGTTTTTTACACCCCCCCTTGTAGCTGGCTGAGTGCACACAGTTGCGTTGGTCAGTCGGAGTCCTCCTCAGATGGCCAGTCCACTTATCGGGATGGCGGTGGTGCGGAAGGTGGAGGAAGGTGCTATGGGTAGGAACTCAAGAGATATAACCACCGTGGATTCAGAAAGATCATGCACATTGTTTCGTTTCTCATGGTTCGGCACCACTTAGTTCCTCTTCCATGGATACAGATCAAATGAATAATAATAGCATGAGCCCATAATCAACATAGAATTGGTATCTTCAGTATCAAGGAATCTTGAGAGTGTGTGGTTTTTCATGGATTTAGCCTCGTTATCAGAAAACAATATTTTCATGCTTGACGTTGCAGATAACCACACCTGTTTGTAGTTCCATAGCTATGTGGAAGTGATGTTAGTTAGGGATCATGCGCTGATAGAAGTAAAGAATGGGGATACAACTGGAAATCTGCGTGGTCTACTGATAAAATTCAGGCCATCAGCAAGTGGTTTGCATGAGAAGAGAGAATTGACGGGTTTGTCACAACACCAGTCACAAAGGAGGCTCTGCCATAGTTTGTCCTTTGTGTTTGTGCCAAAGTGAGGAGGAGCAGAGCAATTCTCAAGAGCTCGGCCAGAGGAATGATGGCTTGTTCCACTCGTTGTCTTGAGCTTGACCAGCAGGGAGACGGGTAGTCTCTGGTGCCCTGGTACCAGATTTCCTGAATAATGTTTTCTTTCCACCGAGTGCTGATGATGAGTGTAAATGATGGCATGGGTGAAGGTACAATCAAATGGGGGAGTGAGGTGTGGGGGTCCAGAGTGCCGAGAAAATGAGCGACTACTGACTGAAGAGGATTGATGATGATGGAAGATTGACTGTGAATGGGGGAGAATGATGTGCGTGAAGTTGATAAAGAGGATTAGGATACAGCAAGGGCAAAGGCAGCTGTCAACGTGCTGGCAAAAATTCTGTTGCTGATTTTGGTGCAGGTCACCACGATGAGGGGCGTTGAAACATGCAGACGTTGATTGAAAGTTTCAGATGCTGATTTTTTATGGATGATAACTGATGAAGTGATTGATGAGGATGAACTGCACACAGGGGCAAGCCAATTGAACTGATTGAAGGGGTGGCATAGGGGGCAGGTCACAAAACATTGAGCAGTTACACATGTGTATCCTGATGCTGAGATGATGATGATGATTCATGGATGACGATGTTTGATTGATGAACTGGGAACTTGGGAGAAGTCACATGCGTGAAAATGTGAAGGTTGATGGTTGATGATGAAGATGATTATGGAAGACGATTTATTGTGAGGATGAGAGGTATGATGAAGCTGATTCTCTGGTTGATGCTGATGATGGTGATGAAGCAGATGGAGTAGATGAGAGCAGATAGGGTTGATGCAGCTGCCGCAGAAGGAAAAGGAGTTAGGTTCCTTAAGAAGCAGAGGTGGCACGTGGAGGTCAATCAAGAGGATGAAGCGGTAGAATCGGTAAGAGATGGAGCTGATGCAGATGAAACAGGCTGGAGAAGATACGGCGGCCAGAGGAGGATGAGACACGAGAAGCCCTAGGGAAGGCAGGGTCGGTACCAGAGGAGTAACCTTGCCACAAGGTTACAAGTGTAGGCGGAAGTGGCAGAGGAAGCACTGTAAGCTTGAGTTCTGAAAAAAGAACATAGCTTGAGGGCAACAATGCATGCATTCAGGATGAAAATAGAGAGAGAGAAACGCGGTTGGAAGCCTCAAGTGAAATGGAGACATAGAGCAGTTTGGATGCTACTGAAAGCTGTCACCAATGGCTGATGCCAGACATTGCGACTGGTATTGTGATTGGACGCAGGGCTCAGTCACAGTGGAGGAAGTCAATGAAGCTTCAGAAGTGATGGAAGACGATGCTGCCGGTGTCAGCTAGAGCTGAAGGAGGCAGGAAAGCGGGCGAGAAATCAGGTTATTCCATCAGGGAAAGAACCAAGGGCAAGAACCACCACTTATGTTTAGTTTGATGCAGGGTGGATCACAGTTCAACGGTTGATATTGCAGCTGCAGAGGCAGAGACGACGGAGATGACATAGGTTACAAAAGAGGTGGCAGGATCAGTTGGAGGAAGTACTGATGGCAGGAGGCGGAGATGATGGTGGAGATGGCATGAGTTGGTTAGGCGGCACCAGGAAATGTTGCCCGAAGCTGAGATACCATGTCAGAAGAAATATATGTGCTAGACAAGCAGGAGCAAAATATGGTAAAAGCAGTAGACTGTGCGGAGGTGCATGAACGTGATGAGATAAGAGAGATAGATCATAGGAGCATGGACTTCATTGGAAACGAGAGCAGCAGAAAGTTGATATGAGGAAGAGTGCATTATTTTGAGGTAGACAAGGGCACGCCTAGAGAATACAGAGAGCAGGAGTTGATTAAATGCTGGGGTGAGCACAGCTGAGTGAAGGAGCGCGAGTGACAGAATGAAGGTATGTGAGAGAGTGACAAGTGAGAAGAGTAAGCAAGCAAGGACATGCAGAGCAGAGACACAACGGCTTTGGCCGCAGAACCAAAGAAAAATGAGATGAATAGACCTGTTTTGCGTAAAACCTCAAGGAAATGAACATCCTCGGCATGCATAGTTAGAATAGGAAAAAACAACTAGAGCAACAGATTCTTTCTGCTAGCTGGAGGCTGGCTTCAGATATAACATAACTAGGAGATAGATTGACAGTGAGTCCAGTGGTCCAAGGACTGGAGAGCCGTTTTTCAGGGTGGTTTAGGTCCAGGACATGTTTAGGTCCAGGACCGTTATCGAAAGGAGATTTTTCTGGCATTTTCTGCACTCAGTCATGGAGATATTTCTGATGAAATCCAGCGGGCTCATTGAACTTTGATTTTCGTTTACTCTCTCGGGATATAGATATGGGTACCCTGATCTTGATATTTATCTTGATATGTAGGTGGGGCAACACAGGAAAACAGCTCGGAGAACTACAGTTGTACAGTACACTTGGGATGAAATGATTTTCTCATTGTTCTTACTAGCTGTATCCCAGGAACTTTAGGACGAGAAAAATCTGATCCAATATCATACCTATTGATGACAAATGGGTTGGACCCTTTTTTAATTGAGGCATATCCAATCTGAGTGGAAATTGTTCGTGGATCGGATCATATTTAAACACACCAGATCAGATCGGAAAAGGTTTCATTGGATAAGAAATCTGATCCAATTTATCAGCCTTGTATAAAGCGTGTCCCCCATGAGAAGGACCACTCACCCTTCTGGTCATTGGCTACACAGAGCATGGTTCACAATATTCATTCTGATTTGAATGCGACACATTCAATATGCAGAGTCAAGACAGGTTACTTGGATTGATGATCTGGTCGGCTAGAGACATAGATACCAGAAGGAAAAGGACAAGAGATGCATAGTCATCTGGAGATCCCCATACCTCTCGCAACAAAAACCCTCTATTTCTCCATTCCTTTGTTTGATCCTTCTCTGATTTTCTTACTCTAATTCTTTGACTCCACGTCAGCCAAGCTGGCCAAGTTGTCAAAAACAAGATGAAGGACTACTGGGTCTGCAGAACAGTAGGTAGGATTCTTGAAGCCCCTCATGAAGGCCATCAAAGACACATATACAGTCCTTTGCACAAAGCCTTTGCAAGTAACGTGCACATAGGCTGCACCACTTTCAATATAAACTAATTCTTACAGGAATAAGTTACTATATGTTTCTTTTTCCAGTGCACAAACATTTTATGCTACGTTGATTTGTTAGGATTCTGGTGGAATTTGGAATTCTGCCAGTCAGAAAGCTGAGAGAGAAATTTCTGCAGCTCAAATAGTGTTTGAAAGAAAGATACACACATACATGACACAATCACCATGGCTGACTCATGTTCCGACCACGTTCCATGGTGCATTTTGCATCATTTTGCAAATGATGCAAAATTTCTTCTGTGCAGCTCAAACCTCCCATAACCATATCCTTTACATATGAACCCAATAGAAATATAACTACAATGTGGGTGAACTCCATATCACCAAATCCCACATAAAAGAACTCCTACGCTACAAAAAATGCTGCAGCTAGTGCAACATGTTTTTGGGGAACAGCACTTACTACACATTCTACTTTTATTTGATTCATATTCTGACATCAGATTCAGCTCATACCCTCATCAGCTGGAAACATAAATTCTACCAGAACAAGACTGACATGAATTGGGCTGGAGCTGAACAAAGGCAGGGGAAACGACTGAGAAGTGAGCCTCCATACAACCCATCCTCCTCTTCACCCTGTCCTCTGTTTCATTTTTTCCCTGTAACTTGACATAGTTGACTCCAACCTGTCTGTGAATGAAAAGGAGTTTAGCCTTTCAAACCTCCTGCAAAATACACTAACATTAGCACCAATCATTCTTAGTAATTTTTTTTTCTGTGCCACATAGATATGGCACACGTGTAGCACAGGTTTTCATACGTAGCTGCAGCGAGAAAGACCCCTAAATGTTACTGTTTCCTGCAGTCCCACTCACAAGTCATGCATATCTGTCAGTGAACTAATCATAGCTGGAATGCTACCACCCAGTTGGTTGTAACCCCAAAAAATGCAGCTCAACTGCTGTTTGCAGAAAACATATTACATATTCATGTCACATGTGGTGCTTTGTACAATTTCAGGTTATGGCCTCAAGATGGATGCTACAAGCATGGTAACAACCAGTCCATTGATAAATGGTGCAAATCTTGCTTCCACGTAGTTTCAAGTCTCCCGTGACCATGCCGTTGCCCTGTATACCCAAGAAAATATTCCATTGCAGTTCAGGTTCACTAGATATCATCAAACCCCACCAACTAGACCTGTGGACAATCATTTCTCTCTGGATTCAATTTTTTTGACTTTCAGATGGTTGGAGGCATGGATTTACGAGTTTAAGACACAGCAGTAGCCAAGAAGCACTTTTATAAACTTCCTCCAAAGTCTCCCGTAAAAAAATTCTACTAGTGCCATGCATGAAATGCAGCAGCTAATCACGTCCTACAGCACTCACGCCTTCAACTTCCCTTCTGCCACTGCATTCTGTCGTCGTATTTGTTTTTTGGAAATTCACCCAACTGCCTCCACTGCCACTCGTCCCATATAGCTCTTACTTTCATCTCTTCCTGTAGCTGTATTTTCAGCTTCAAATTTCTCTATTGGTAGTTTCTCCATCATCCGCCGGCAACCTGCCTCTTTGCCCCATCATTTTTCCAAAGCCCTCTCAAGCCACGCCTCTGGCCTTGCAACACTCCAGCGCTCTCAGCATGTGCAACAGATGTTCCAGCTTCATCAGCCTCATCTGCCTCATCAACATCATCTTCATCATCAAGCAGCAGTACCAGCTCCTCTTGTGCATGTGGTTCTGCCCCTGCACCAAACTATCAGCTCGTTGGTTCCGCATGTGCCATTTCCCTCTGTAGATTCAACCTGCACCCACGATATTCCGCGGAACATCATCTCAGTCCCTGCATGTTCTGCTGGCCTCCGTAGAAGTGGCCTGCGCTAATTCCAGCTATCAGCATCGTCGTTTCTTGGCTGGATCTTATTCTTAAGTTCTTTGCCACTGCCTCTGGAGCTGGATCCCACCCGTCATCTTGCTCTGGATCGAGCAATTTGGAACAAGCCGATGGAGCATATGACAGCAAGCCCTCGACAATCACCCTGCCCCTCCACCCTCCGCATGTGCCGCTGCCCTCCGTAGCAGCAGCCTGTGCCCATGCCTCTCAGCAATAAGCAAGCAGTGACCTGCGCACTTGTCACTGCTCTGTCCACCAGTGACCTGCGCACGTGTCACTGCTCTTTCCACCAGTGACCTGCGCACTTATCACTGCTCTGTCCACCAGTGACCATCGCACGTGTCACTGCTCTGTCCACCAGTGACCTGCGCACGTGTCACTGCTCTGTCCACCAGTGACCTGCGCACGTGTCACTGCTCCCCCCTTCCCTCATCTTCCGCTGCCTCTGGCCTCATTCATGTCATCCCCACATTGTCTCCTGCCCATGCCAATCTCTTGCATCGTTGTGTCTGTCACATTCACACTACTGTTTTCCAGCGTCTCTTGTGCCACCACCCTGCTGCCGACCTTGAATGTGCCACATTTACGCCACCATGCTCCACTACCTATCTCGAATGTGCTCGTGGCAAAATGCACCGCTCACTGTTCACCACCGCCAAGTCTACCACGACCCATCCCCTTGACTTGGTCCACGCTGACGTAATGGGTCCCTTGCCTCATGACTTTCTTGGCGGCCTTGATTGCTATGTCCTTTGCCTCACTCATGATTTATTGCCTTACCACTGGGTCTTTGCTCCTTGCCATAAAAGTGAACTGACTGACATTCTCGACTCCTTGCTTCCCCAAGCCGAACATGCTTTTCATCGTCCCCTGTGTGTCTTCTGGAGCGACTGAGATGGTGAATTCCTTGGTCCTACCTCGCGCTTCCTTGCCTCTTGTGGCGTCCACATAGAGTCCTTTGCGCCTTACATGCCTCAACAAAACGACGTCTCCGAATGGTGGAACCGCACACTGGCTGACGGTGTACGCTCCATTCTCTCCTCTTCTGGCCAGTCCCCTCTCTTTGTGTTTGAAGCCATGTCCTACATGACCTGAGTGTGGAATTGTGTTGCTCACGGTCCCCTCCCTCGTCATGTTACTCCCTTTGAGCACTAGACGTTCCGCTGCACTGATCTTCGCCTTGCCCGTGTATGAGGGTGCATTGCCTCTGTCTGGCTCCCTGTCGACCATCGGGACAACAAGCTCTCTCCCAGTAGTCGTCTTTGTGTCTTTCTAGGTGTCTCCCCCTTTTACAAAGCCTGGAACTTCAGGGATCCCGTGCGTTGTCGTGTCATTGAGCCGCGCGATGCCCTCTTCTTTCAACAGTTGTTTGAGCGTGACATTCCCTGTCTGTCATAGGGTTATCACCCTCCGCTCTATCGTGATGGGGGAGGCCCTTCTCCCTCGCGGTCTGCTGCTCCCCCCTCGGTGCATCCATCACCTATTACCTCTGAGCCCTCTGCTCCCTCTTTGTTGGCTACTCAGCCGGCTTCTATCTCTCTGTTGTCCCCTACTTCTGTGCCCGCTACTGCCTCTAAGCCTCGTGCCTACCCTGAGCCATCTACCTCTTCTGTGCCTCCTGCTGCCTCTAAGCCACCTGCCTCCTCTATGCCAGCTCCTGCCTCTAAGCCCCCTGTCTCTACTGTACTTCCTGCCCCTGCGGTGCTTACGCTATCTATTGTCGCTAAGCCAATCTCTTTTGTGGCCCCTGTGTCTCCCCACACTCAGGGTGGTCGCCTCCGTGCACTTCCCGTTCCCTCTCGTCCCGTTGTCTTGGGTGAGCCTGGTCTCCACGCCCTTGGCCTTGTGACCGCCTCCCCACCCATTGTTGCGTCTGTCGTGCACCCAAGCAGGTCCCTTGGATACTCTCTCATTGAGCAGGAATTCCATTTGGCTCTTGATTCATCTGGGGCTGGGTATGTTGCCTCCTGCTTTGCAGCCGCTGGTCTGTCCTCTCTTTCACTTGAACCCTTGACAGTGTAGGGTGCTCGCAGTGCATCCTACTCCAATCTGTGGGAGCAGGCCATGCGGGTGGAACTTGATGCCAACTCCAAGCATGGTGTCTACGAACTGGTTGATCTCCCCCCCAGGGCGTGAAGCGGTAGCAGCAAAGTGGGTGTACCAACAAAAGCTGAACCCCGACAATACAAGGGAACAGTATAAGGCACGGTTCATGGTACAGGGATTCTCCCATGTCCCAAGAGTTCACTTTGATGAGACCTTTGTTCTTGTAGGTCAATACACTACTGCCAGAGCAATTCTAAGACTGGTGGCCTAACATGATTGGGAACTCAAAAAGATAGATCTCAACAATGCCTTTCTTCATGGCAAACTTGACGAGGAAATCTCCATGGTCAAGCCGCCTGGCTTCACAGATGGAACGAATCAGGAATGGCGGCTTTGCAAGGCCCTTTATGGGCTCAAACAGTCTCCACGATGTTGGAACCAAGAGATCACAGTCACCCTAGAAAGGGGAGGTTTCAAAAGGAGCACAATGGACCCCGCCTTATTCCTCAGTGTTTCTACAGGACCACTTGTGGCTATTCTTGTCTATGTGGATGACCTCTTAATTGCCTCTCCTTCTGGAGTCGTTGGTGTGGACATAGTGGGATGTCAGTCAACAAGGAGGCAAAGTGCTCCTCCAGGGTGCATATGTAAGCAGCCTGGTGTACGTGCAGTGTATAGTGCTGGTGGTCACGCTCATGCACCATACCAAGGAACCTTCGAGCTACACCCAGGTCCTTCATCTTGTATGTGAGCTGCAGAAGAAACTTCACTTAATGTATAGTAGTAGGAATCGGTGAAGCAATGAGGAGGTCGTCAACATGGACCAGAATGGCCAATAGGGGCTCCGAGGATGTACTAAAAAAGAGTGTCGGGTCGGCAGTGCTACGGCGATAGCCACCTCTCTCAATAGTGGAAGATATCTCAATATTCGAGCAGTAGGGTGGCTGTTTGATCCCGTACAGGGCCTTACATAGCCACCAAACCTTGTTTGTGCCTTCATTGAATCTGGTAGGCTGCATCATATAGATACTGTCATCCAATTGTCCATGTAAGGATGCATTGTTGATGTGCATCTGCTCCAGTTCCCAATTATGCTGGATGACTAGGCTCAACATTGCACGTGCGTGTTGAATGGTATGCACCTTGTCCACTGGCTAGCTGGCTGGTTGCACGGAAAGACAAGGCATGCACTGCTCTATGGAGTACGTCCCCTTGGTCTGTTCTGAGATAGGCCAGGAATGCACTTCCCATAATGGGTATGTGCCTTGGCGATCATCATAGGAAACACAACATTGTGGCCTAGTTGGGACAGGCGCCGGAGCTCATGGGTCGCGGGCTCAAACCCGGCGACTGCCGCATTTTTTTTGTGGCCCAAAATGGGAGAGGAAGCTTCTAGGAAGCTTACTAGAGCCTGGCTTGAGGATCACACTTGGCGGTCTTAGGAAGCGCCAAGTAGGACAATAGGCTGAGGTTGGTTCCTGTGGAGCCACTATGAGCAGAAGCATTAGCAATGCTCTGCAAGTATAAAAGCCTGTGCCCTGCATGCATCCATTTATAGTTCTTTCCTTTGAGACTCCTCACAGAGTGTCCAACCAAGGGTAGACACTAAAGACCTTCATGCGGACTTGGTGAGGTTGGCGGCCTCCCATGTCGGGACCCATTTTTCTAGACCGTTGCTATCCGACGCATTGACAAAGGGTTATGGGCCCACACTTCTGGTTCTAAGGCATGATTCAAAGACCGACTAGCACGTGGTCTTGCAGGGCGCACATGTACAACAAGGACACAAACATCGGACGGCTCCATCTGCTCTATTGGCTCCATCAGCTTCTTCAGGTAGGGTGCGTGCACGTGGTGGACTAGGGTACGAGGAACAGCTCTCTCCATGTTGGAAAAGATCCTCCAGCCCCAACGGGATTAAATTCTACTCTTTTTTAGAAGGTGGTATCAGAAGAATGCAGTGAGAGGAGACGACAAGGGAAGAAGCGAGCAAAAGCAACGGAATAGGCTCATGCACTTCAACTGAATGATAGGTCCGAGCAGCTCCGAGAAGTTAGTCGCGAGGCTTGAAGAGAGGCGATGTACCAGAGTTGCAAGGTAGACAGAAGGTTTGGAGAGACAATTGTAAGAGCGAGGCAAGTGACAGATGAGAGAGGTTGAGCGATGGATGACGACGCAAAGGACGGTGAACTCGAAATGGTGGGCGAAGGTAGAAGGAGCGAGAGGCGAGCAGAGCGAGAACACGTCGGCGAAGCCGTGGAACCAAAGGGGAAAATAATGGAGAAAACTGTTCTGGTTGAATTTTGGAGGGAATGAACATCCTCCATATGTACAGGGGATCAGGACGAAAACATGAAGGCAACGGCTTCTTCGCTAGCCGGACGCGAGTGAATCTTAGTCACTTTGGCTGGTAACGGTTTCGCAGTCGACCATTGGACCGTTTATTTGTTCTCTCTTCCGAGAGATGATCTAGACTCCTCCTCGGTTTATCCGAGACCCTTCCATAACAAGAATTGAAGTCAGAGAGCTCATATTTCTGACGACCCTCCCTGAATCTGACTCGATTCTTGTAAGTTTGATTCTCTCCTAGGATTCGTCAGGGTACTTGTTGAGCATGATTATGGTCCCTAGAGAGTGTCCTTGTAGCAGTCACGAACCAATCGGATACGAGCAGATGCTATCACTCAATAGTGTTGTACTCGCGGTGGTTCCTGGGCTGGAGGAGGAATGGGGTAGCGGCAAGCGTGAAGTAGGTCTTTCTACGTTTCATTGAGGGTGCGTTTGCGTTTGCGAATAAGGGGATGAAAGATGGGAGCAGTGATGCTGAGTAGTGCTCCTCAAATTTCTTCCTCCAGAAAGGGCACTAGCATGGAGTGGAAGTTTGCACGGAAGCATCCACCTCCTTTGTAGAGAGAGCAGTGTTGAAGTGTATAGGAGATCGGGATGCCTTTGATGTAGCACAGGTGGAAGAGATTGCAGGAGTCTTGTGACCACTGAAGAATGTTCGTGGCTCCACTTGGAGTGAGAATCAGTTCCTCAAAGTACGTGAGGAAGTGGTGAGGAAAGGAGGAGAAGTTGACTGGCCCGTACATGCAGGTGGTAGCATTGATAAGGGGCCAATCTGCTGGGAGAGGAGACCTTTTGGCAATATTGGTCATTGTCCTTGGAGAGGTGACAGGAGATGACATTCAGTTGCGGGCTGGTGAGGGGAGAAGTTGGGTCCACGTGGTAGCTTAGGTCGGGCATGTCTTTGTGCTGGCCGTAAATGCTGATGATTTGCTGATAGAGAGGTGAAAAAAGGGATGAAAAGTGGACGAGGGGGCGGGTCGCGTACACTGTGGAGTCTTCGGCATGGGCGCAGGTCGTCGCGAAACAGCCGATACGACTAGGCGGATCCTTGTGCCGAGTGGAAAGTGATGCAAACGATGGAGGAGCAATCAATGATGAAGTGGGCACAGAGGCAAAACCACGTACGTTGGTGTGGGCACAGGTCATCGCAGTACGGGCAACACGACCGGGCGGATCCTTGTCCCGAGCGATGCGAAGGAGGAGCGATTGATGATTGAGTGGACGCTGGGATGAGACCTCCTGCCCTGCGGAAAAGATGAGTAGGATGCGGCAAGGGGAAGGCAAGAGCCAACGCGCCGCGAGGAATCTGTTGCTGGCGTTGGTGCAGGCTGCTCTGAAGCGGGCAGCTAGCTCGTGCAGATCCTTGTGCTGGCCACAGATGCTGATGATTGCTCATGAGGCGGAGGCTTGATGATGAATAAGTGGGCGTATGGACGAAACCACGTGCGCTGCAGGAAGCTTCAGCGTGGGTGCAGGTCGTCGCGTAATGGGCGATGCAACCGGGGAGATCCTTATGCCGAGCAAACAACGATGTCGGGGTGGAGGAAACGGATGAGGGAGGAGGCAACTGATGACTGAGTGGGTGCAGTGGCGAAACCTCGTGCGCTGTGAATGGTGATGAGACAAAGCCTGATGCAGATGCGATTTGAAGATGAGACAAATGAAGCTGAAGACGAGCTGATTTGGAGGTATTCTTGAGGAGGCTGAAGATGGAGGTGATGCGTAGAGGCGGAGGAGGCTGAGAGGAGGCCGTGATGATGAGGAGGACATGTGGAGGCTGATGAGGATGGAGATGGTGCGGCGAGAGGAGTTGCAAAGGAGGGCGGATAGCAGAGCGGACGGAGGCAACAATGGACGCAGGGCGAGACAACCAGTTCCTTTGTTGACAGGGGAGTGACGGCTTGTTCCCTAGTTGGCCCGAGACCGACAGGCAGGAAGACTGGTGGTATCCGATATCCTGATAGCAGGAGGAAAAATGACTGCAGCAAAGCAAGTTGTGAGGCACGCAGTGATGCCGGTCCGTGGGTCAGGAGAGTGAAGGCTTGTTCCCCAGTTGGCCCAAGACTGACGGGCAGGAAGACTAGTGGTGTCCGATGTCCTGATGGCAGAAAGGCGATCTGCTGTTGCTGACAAAGAGTAGAGGCGGCACAGGAGAGCGGCTCAAGGCGATGGATGTGAGAGGGCTGAGACAGGCGCTACAAATGAAGAGGATGATGCCGATGGAGAGGATGAAGAAGGTGAAAGCATTTTGTGAGAACTGGGGTGATGAGACGCGACAAGTTGCAAGTGGCAGGAAGCTTCCAGGAAGATGACGATAGATGGCGGCTCGAGAGCTGCTTACGGCTGTTGCTGACGACGAGTCACCAATTGTTGGTCACGGGCGCGAGATGGGCGCAGGGATTTCTCAGGTGACGAGATATTTCTTCAACGTGAAGAGCACTTCAAGCGGTGCTACTGGTGTCAGCTACTGGCAAAGCAGAGAAGCACGAAGTGACGGTAGCGGTGGCTGAGGAATGCAGATTAGAGAAGGAAGGCGATGGCGGTGGCAACGAAATGACTGGGTCACAGGGCACCAGGTGATATTGCCTGATGCTCTGATACCATGTCAGAAGAATGCAGCGAGAGGAGACGGCAAGGGGAGAAACGAGCAGAAGCAACGGAATAGACTCAAGCACTTCAACTAAATGACAGGTCCGAGCAGCTCCGAGAAGTTAGTCGCAAGGCTTGAAGAGAGGCGATGTACCAGAGTTGCAAGGTAGATAGAAGTTTTGGAGAGAGAATTGTAAGAGCAAGGTAAGTGACAGATCTGAGCGGCTAAGCGAAGGATGACAGAGCAAAGGGCGGTGATCTAAAAAAGGTGGGCGAAGGTAGAAGGAGCGAGAGGCGAGCAGAGCAAGAACACGGCGAGGAAGCCGCAGAACGAAAGGGGAACAGAATGGAGAGAACTGTTCTGGTTGAATTTTGGAGGGAATGAACATATATACAGGGGATCAGGATATAAACATGGAAGCAACGGCTTCTTTGCTAGCCGGACGCGAGTAACTCTTAATCACTTTGGTTGGTAATGGTTTGCAGTCAACCGTTGGACCGTTTATTTGTTCTCTCTTCCGAGAGATTATCTAGACCCCTTCTCGGTTTATCCGAGACCCTTCCATAACAAGAATCGAAGTCAGAGAGCTCATATTTTTGACAGGTGGTACGACTCCGAGTCCGTTCTCTCACGACGGCACCATCGCCTTAGGCAATCATCGGCGGGAGGGGTATGCAACGGAACCAACTACACCTTTGACAACGGTCACAGTGAGCAGCCTTGTCAGCCTCATTGGCCTCAACAAAGTAGAGTAGCAGTGAAACAGAGAAGACGAGCGACCGCAGGTAATGGCGGATCCGACTCAATCCCTCCTTGAGGAGGGTATGTCCAAATTCATTGGGACAGGTTTTCCCTGGTAGAAATGGTAGTTTGAGATTGTCATGAACGTGTGTGGCTACCTCGATATCCTAAAAGGGACCAAGACAGCACCCGCCGATGCGACAGTGACCACACAAGCGGTTGACTTTCCAGTATGGACGATGAAGAACAACATGGCTCTCGCCATTCTTGTGACGTCCATTAATGAGAGTCAACACTCACACATCACAGGATGCATGTTGGCTACCAAGGCCTACGTAAAAGGCTCACGCGTGCATCAATCGAATGCCCTAGGAAACCGCTTCTTCATCATCTAAACATTGATGTCGATGAGGGTGAGCGTAGGAGAATCGATACCCGCATTTTTGCAGTCGTTCGACAACGTGCTACAAGAGGTCCAGCAAATAGAATGGAATCTCGACTCCAACCTGCGTGAAATGATCCTTCTGATGGCACTGCCGGAAAGCTGGGAGTCCTTGATCACCGTATTTGGCAGTTGGTAGGAGGCAGATGTGACGTATTAGGCTGTCGCCAAACACGTCCGTAACGAGTCCATGCAACGCAGTGGCAGTGAGGTAAACATTTCAGCCTATGCCTCTCACTTTGGTGGACAAGGTGCAAGCTCTCGCTCCAGTCAAGGCAACAGCGGAAGCGGTGGCGGTGGAGGGAAAGGCAATGGTGGCGGGAAGAGTTCGAAGAAGCTCGACAACTGTCACAACAGTGGCAAGGCTGGGCACTGGGCTAGGGACTGCCGTAGTCGTAGGAAAGAAGGCGAGAACAAAGGTGGGAAGGAGAAGAAGGAGCTCACCAACATGATGGCTGAAGGGTTATCCATGAAAGGGGACAGCGCTCCTTAGGGCCGGGGCATTTGCCCTTGACTCGGGCACCAACCACCACTCATCAAAAGAGAAGAGTGGATTTTTCTCCATGGCCGAATCTGACATGTGCATCAAGTGTGCAAATGGTGGCGTCATCTAAGCCATGGGCGATGGGGACAAAGTGATTACGTTGAACGTGAACGGTACGGAGAAGGCGGTCAACCTTCAAAAGGTGGTGTACATGCCCTCCTTTGTAGTGAACCTGCTATCGGTCTCACAAATCACTGACAACAACATGACAATGGTGTTCACCAACAAGGAAGCCGTGGCCCTAGAAAATGAGGACATCAAAATTTTGTACACCAAAGAGGACCTCATGCTTCAAGTCTCAAGAGTCGACGACTTTACGTGCTTCAAACCAAAGTCACGAAGATGTTGGATGAGGGACTGGCATGTGCCACCAAGACAGTGGCACCGAAGCCAAAGGATGCACCACCGGCGAGTGCTGCGGCCGCCACATCAACCAAAGACACCGATGCTGAGCTGTGGCATTGGCGATTTCGCCACGTGGCCAACAGCACACTACAGAAGATATAGGAGCAAGAGGTAGTCCGCGGAATGGAAGGGTGCACCATGAAGCATGGAGTAGCGTGTACGTTGTGTGAACCATGCCTCCAAGCAAAGGAAAAGGAGCAGTTTGGAAGAGGAGGTCAACGAGCGGAGAATGTCTTTGACTTGATCCATAGTGACGTGTGCGGACCCTTTTGCACGACGTCTAATGGAGGAAGCAAGTACTTCCTGAATTTTATCAACGACCATAGCCGCAAATTGTGGATTTACTTCCTCAAAACAAAGGGAGAGGTCAAGGAGAAGCTCGTGAAGTGTGTCACCATGGTAGAGCAGCAAACGTCCAAGAAGGTGAAGACACTCCGAAGTGACAACGGGGGTGAGTACGAGGCATGCAAGCCTTGGCTCAAGCATCATGGGATCCGCCACGAGAAAACCACCCCTTACAATCCCCAAAGCAATGGCGTAACCGAGAGGATGAACCAGACCCTACTTGGCATGGTGCGAAGCATGCTCTTCGACGCCAAGCTCCCATCTCGCTTTTGGACTGAAGCTGTAACAACATCCTACTACCTCTTGAACCTCACACCAGCAACCGCCTTGCGAAAGCATGGAAAGGAGCAGGAAAATCAGAAGAAGACCCCACAAGAAGCACGGTTGGAGAAGAAATCCATCGCCTCTCATCTTAAGGTGCATGGGTGAAGATCCAGTCGGGAGAAGGTGGAGGCAAGCTGGACGCACGTTCCAAAAAGTGCGTCATGGTTGGGTACGACACGTCACAAAAGCCTATCGGCTTTGGGACCAGGCAGCAGGCAAGCTCGTGAGGAGCCGCGACGTTTTGTTTGACGAATGCATCCTTGGAAAGAGAGAGCTGCTGGAACCGATCCTTGCTCCCAAGGCGGGAGACTGGAAAGTGTTGCTTGAGTCCGGAGACCAAGCACCCAACAACTGGCTCGCTTTACTAGCAGGTGGTGGGAATGGGAGAGTAGTTGCGGAGGATGATGCAACATCTGACATAGACGCGAATACCGAGGCATCCGAGGATTCTGAGTCTGACTTGGAGTCTGACGACTCTTTGATGATGACGGAGACGACACACTACCACCTGTGGAAGTACCAGTACGAAATCAAGAAGCCGCACCAGCACCCCGACGTAGTTTGCGACCAAAGGAAGCACCTTTGCAGTATGAGGAAGATTGGACTGGCCTCAAATGGTCGTGCATGGCTGAGGGAGAGCCATCCATAGTGGCAGAGGCAATGAATGGCCCGGTGGACGGAGGGAGTGGACAGCGAGCTCGCGCCCATTGCTAAGAACGGCATGTGGGTGCTGGTGGATACACCCGACAAGGCCCACATGGTGGGATCCAAGTGGGTCCTCCGAGTGGAGAAGAAGCAAGACGGCAAAATCGAAAAGTTCAAGGCAAGGGTAGTGACAAAGGGGTTCTCTCAATGCCCGGCTCTGAGTATGACGAGGCGTTCGTGCCTGTCGTGACCTTTGCCTCCATCCTCTCTCTCCTTGCCATCACAATCACAAAGAACCTGGAGATACATCAGATGGACGTCACGACAGCTTTCCTCTATGGGAAGCTCGACAAGGAAGTGCTGAGGGAGGTGCCCAAAGGAGTCAAAGCTCCCAAGGGCAAGGTGTGCAAGTTGGTGAAAGCGCTCTACAGGCTGAAATAGGCCCCAAGGATATGGTACAAAGAGATGCACAGTTTCATGACCGGTCTCTCCTTCAAGCATTACCAAAATGATCGGAGCATGTACGTGCGCGACGATGGGAGTGAACTGATGCTCGTTGCATTCTATGTGGATGATCTGATCATCTGTTCTTCTTTGGTCGAGCTGCTGGATGGGATGAATTCTGACCTCAGTAAAAGGTTCAAAATGAAGGGCATAGGTCCTCTCGAGTACTTCCTCGGGATCGACATCCACCGCAACTGAGGAGCAGGCACCATCAAACTCAACCAAACCAAATACATCAGTGAGGTACTGAAGCGCTATCACATGGAAGACTGCAAACCTGTCAGCACCCCAATGATGATCGATGCAAAACCGAAGGCCTCAATGTCGCCAAGCAATGAAGCAGAACGAAGGGAGATGCAAGACATCCCCCTACAAGTCTGCCGTAGGCAGCATCATGTACACCATGGTAGGTACTCGTCCGGACATCTGCTATGATGTGGGACAAGTGAGCAGGTTCGTGGCCAACCGAGCGCCACAACATTGGCAGGCAGTCAAGTGCATCTTGCGCTACCTGCAGAAGACATGTCACATGGGCCTCGTCCTTGGAGGCCAAGAAGGTACGGACCCCCTCTGCCTGAAGTGCTACACGGATGCCGACTATGCAGGAAATGTAGACGACCGGAAATCCGCCTCTGGATATGTGTGCATCTTGAATGTCGCTACCATCTCATGGGTTAGCAGAAAGCAGGATTGTGTTTTTGTGTCTACGGCTGAGGCAGAGTACGTTGCTCTATCTGAGTTGTACAAGGAGACTCAGTGGTTTCATATCGTGCTTGGCGAAATGACAGTGCCACAGGAGGATGCCACAGTTGTACACGTGGACAACATGAGTGCCATCTCGATGACTGAAGATGAGATCATCTTCCGGCGAATGAAGCACATCGACATACGTTACCACTACTCACGTGACCTGGTCATGAAGAACGTGGTGGACTTGCAGCACTGCGGAGCCACGAGCATTCTTGCTGAATGCATGAACAAGCTATTGCAGAGCGACTTGCACTATGTAGGATTTTGTGGATTTGGCATGAGGAGTGCGGCAGAGGATGGGTGAGCCCCAAGGCATCGATGGAGCCCAGCGAGCGATAGATGGATAGAAGTGCAAGGGAGATATTTGTTGAATGGTATGCACCTTGTCCACTGGCTTGCTGGCTGGTTGCACGCAAAGACAATGCATGCAATGCTCTATGGAGTACGTCCCCTTGGTCTGTTCTGAGATAGGCCAGGAATGCACTGCCCACAATGGGTATGTCCCTTGGAGATCATCATAGGAAGTACATCATTGTGGCCTAGTTGGGATAGGCGCCGGAGCTCATGAGTCGCGGGCTCAAACCCCATGATGGCCGCATTTTTCTTTTGTGGCCCAAAATGGGATAGGAAGCTTCTAGGAAGATTACTAGAGCCTGGCTTGAGGATGACACTTGGCGGTCTTAGGATGTGCCAAGTAGGACTATAGGCTGAAGTTGGTTCCTGTGGAACCACTATGAGCAGAAGCATTAGCAATGCTCTGCAAGTATAAAAGCCTGTGCCCTGCATGCATCCATTTACAGTTCTTGCCTTTGAGACTCCTCAGAGAGTGTCCAACCAAGGGTAGACACTAAAGAACTTCATGCAGACTTTACTCCTCGTAGAGGGTCCAGCCAAGGGTAGACACTAAAGACCTTCATGCAGACCTCTAGGGAGGTGCTAGTCGGTGAACTGGATGGTGGATTGGGATAAACTCTTGCAAGGGAAATGACGAGAAATGAAGGAGACAACAAGGGATCAGAGGTTGGAGCCATTGTGGCATGAGAAGAAGGGATCCCTACGAGACCGGAGGCGGAGACAAAACCAAACCTCTGAAGCTGATGAAGCAAGGACAAGGATGAGGGTGGAGCAACACGGGGCAAGTCACAAGGAAAGACATCCTCGAAGAAGAGAGCGTGGGGTGCCTCAACAACGTGGGCACATTCAGGGTTCTAGGAGCACCTCGCTTTGGAAATGGCAGAGACTCCGAGGAATGTTTACAGACATGCACGGGGACAGAGCTTGCCATCTTGAAGTTCCTTATAAAATCAGACAGCAACAACACAGCTCCGGACGCGAGCAAGATGCAGGTTAGTACGACGGCCGAACCAGAGCTCAAAAGGGGTAACGTGATGAGGGAGAGGACTGTGGAGAACACGGTCACAAACCCAGGTCATGTAAGAAATGACCTCAAAAGAGAAGAGAGGAGGTAGTTCAAAAGCACTGAGAAGGGTGTGAAAAACGTCTACAAGTGTCCGATTCCAGCGTTCAAAGACACTATTATGCTGAGGTGTGTAGGGAGGCAAGGGCTCCATGCACATCCCGCGTACTGTGAGGTAGCGGGTAATAGGTCCCATAAGTTCTTCTCCATAGTCACAACAAAAATGCGAAGATGGCGACCACATGCAAGTTCAGCCTGAGGAAGCTATGACTCGAGGGTAGAGCAGACATCACTCTTTTTCTTGAAAGCAAAGATCTAGTACATGCGGGAGAGTTTATTGATAAGACAAACAACATAGCAACCAACCACCTCCAAAGCATCATGCGGAAGGGACACTATGATATCAGCATGTAGGAGGTCAAGGGGATGGGAGGTGCAAGACTCTGACGTGGAAAAAAGGGATAGATGCATTTTGCCTTGAGCATAATTGAAGCAGCCAGTAGGACAAGGAGCATGGAATATGGCAGCATCAAAACCATCTACAGGAAGCATGTGGAGCAGGTTGTCAATGGTAGAAGTGTTAATGTGACACGGACGGCGATCCAGGAGCTGCATGTGTACAGGGAAAAGAGAGCATGAAACGTGAAAATAGGCTGATGTGGCAGGTGCAGGGACAAAGGAGGGACCAAAAAAAAAGCGATCACAGCGAGTGCCCTGCAGCAGAGGCAGGCAAAATCGCGATGAGAAACGGAGGCAATGTCGTGACTACAAGAGAAGTGCATGCTATGCTCATTGAGTGACGCGATTGAGAGAAGACTCAACTCAAGAGGGGGAACGTACAGTATATCAGGCAACAATAGTTCTCCCCTGGGTCCGACGAAGCGGACGATCCCAACGCCCTGAACAGGAACAAGTTGGCTGGAGCTTGTGCGAACAAAGTGAACAGAGCCAACAGAATCAAGTGTGAAAGACAAGGAGTAGGTTGAATTCATGTGGTGCATGGCTCCAGATGCAAAGATCCAAAAGCCACCCATCATGCATGATGGATATGAGAGTGCCAGAAAGTGAAAAAAATAGGTTGCTCAATAAAAATCATCAGGTCACAAAAGTGAATAGAGGATGTTTTGATGGTTCTGTAGCACTTTACGGAACTCGTTTCGGAGTCCGTTTGAGGGAGATATGGATTTTCAAGGTTTGGTGGCGATGGGTCCGGTTCAAGTGATGGCTCCTGCACTACCAGCAGCAATGACGGCCACAATTATTGGCCAAGGAGGTTTGGAGTGGCCTTCAGGGTAGAAAGGCGGCAGGAGGACCTTCAGGTAGCTTCAAGGAAGGTCCCCACCTAGATTATTGGTTGTGCACATGGCAGGGATGGTAATTCTCTTGTGTGAGAGTGTGACTGCCGCTCATCCCGCTAGGCTAGGAGTGTGCTAGAGGGTGAGCTTTGACAGAGTGGATCTCAGTGCTCCCTTAGCCAAATGAGGCATATAAGGGCTTGTTAGAAAGCTGTGATGATGTACTTTCTCACTCAAGAGT
>SZWC01014255.1:0-11616 GCA_023375785.1 Penium margaritaceum | reverse complement strand
GCCCTCTCCTCCACCGAAGCAGAGTACATCGCCCTGAGTGAAGCAGCAAAGGAAGCCGTGTGGCTGCGTGAGCTGCTGGCAAGCCTTGGACAGAAGCAGACCACAGCGACCACCATCTACTGTGACAACATGAGCGCCATTGCTCTGACCAAGAACGCAGAGTTTCACGCCCGCACCAAGCACATCGATCTGCGGTACCACTTCATCCGCGAGCTCGTGGCGAAGCAGGTACTGAAGATCAAGTTTTGCCCTTCAAGCATGATGCTGGCAGACTTCCTGACCAAGCCGCTGGCAGCGCACCGCTTTCAGCAGCTGAGGGGACAGTGCGGACTTGTGTGATTTTTATTCTCGCAAAGTGGGAGAATGATGGATATGAGAGTGCCAGAAAGTGACAAAAATAGGTTGCTCGATAAAAATTATCAGGTAACAAAAGTGAATAGAGGATGTTTTGCTGGTTCTATAGCACTTTACGGAACTCGATTCGGAGTCCGTTTGAGGGAGATATGGATTTTCAAGGTTTGGTGGCAATGGGTCCGGTTCAAGTGATGGCTCCTGCACTACCAGCAGCAATGATGGCCACAATTATTGGCCAAGGAGGTTTGGAGCGGCCTTCAGGGTAGAAAGGCGGCAGGAGGACCTTCAGGGAGCTTCAAGGAAGGTCCCCACCAAGATTATTGGTCGTGCACATGGCAGGGATGGTAATTCTCTTGTGTGAGAGTGTGACTGCCGCTCATCCCGCTAGGCTAGGAGTGTGCTAGAGGGTGAGCTTTGACAGAGTGGATCTCAGTGCTCCCTTAGCCAAATGAGGTATATAAGGGCTTGTTATAAAGCTGCGATGATGTACTTTCTCACTCAAGAGTCGATTCAGACATTCGCGTTCTCTGCAGACCTACATTCGCTTCCGTATTTTCTGTCTGTGCAACCTGCAACTCCCTCTCACAAACAGTTGGTCCTGCCTAGGCGGCTCTTTGTGAGCCTGATCACCTCCCTGAGGGCTGCCAAGTTTTCATCAAATGACAGCCACAATTATTGGCCAAGGAGGTTTGGAGCGGCCTTCAGGGTAGAAAGGCGGCAGGAGGACCTTCAGGTAGCTTCAAGGAAGGTCCCCACCAAGATTATTGGTTGTGCACATGGCAGGGATGGTAATTCTCTAGTGTGAGAGTGTGACTGCCGCTCATCCCACTAGGCTAGGAGTGTGTAGAGGGTGAGCTTTGACAGAGTGGATCTCAGTGCTCCCTTAGCCAAATGAGGCATATAAGGGCTTGTTGGAAAGCTGTGCTAATGTTATTTCTCACTCAAGAGTCGATTCAGACATTCGCGTTCTCTGCAGACCTACATTCGCTTCCGTAATTTCTGTCTGTGCAACCTGCAACTCCCTCTCACAAACAGTTGGTCCTGCCTAGGCGGCTCTTAGTGAGCCTGATCACCTCCCTGAGGGCTGCCAAGTTTCCATCAATGCAAACAGAGGCAGGGAGAGGAATGACAATACCAATGGCGGAGTGCGACAAAAGTTGCTGACCACAAGCGGCAAGACAACGAGGCAAGCGGACAGAGTGCCACTCGTCAATCCATGGGACATCAACAAGAAGACACCCCTAAACATGAAAAGACACTGAACCACAAAAGGCCCCATCAATGGCACACACAAGTAATTTAGACCCCAAACACCCACTCTCACCGCCCTGATTTCGGAGATGAAGTTGGTGGACGGCATGTGAGAGTGAAGCGTCGAGTTGGTGGTTGTCCTCAGGCGGGTCAAGGTGATGACAGCACCGGAGGAGGGGCACCCAGATGGGTACATTGGAGGGGCACCCAGATGGGTAGATTAGAGAGGCCCAGGCAGGAGGAGATTAAGGACCGGAAAGACAAACATTGTAGACGGGTGTCCCATACCCTGGGGGCAATCCTCACGGGTAAGGTGGCGGGGGTGGTGCTAGAATGGTGCTGTAGGCTGCAGCATTGGTGGACGCAGACTGACTGCTGCGAGCAGGGGCTATAGAGGTGGTTGCTCAGGCAGAGCTCCCAGAGCTGTAGGAAGTGCGTGCCCAGTGTGCCCTCATCGCAGATGCGAGATGGGCATTGTTAGGTGGCGTTAGATACTTTGGCGTAGAGTGGCCTACAACATCGTAGTTCCAGCACGTGACGATGCTGGAGGATGATGCAGAAGAGGAGCTTCTCTTTCCCAATGTCTTTCCTGACCACCGGCACCGGATCCGCCACCAACCTTGCCTCTTCTCGGACCACGGCCACCCCCCCCACCCTGAGTGAGGAACGAGGTGACTGGTATGGAGGGTGAGGACGATGAGGCAAAGGTGGAGGGAAGGGCAGTGGTGGCAACTGCGATGTCTGCATGGTGGATGTGTTTGTTCTACAATGTGCTCCACAAGCCCGTAAGATGCTAGAGGGTGAACTCCCAAAGGGCAGAAATACCTGGTGGAGCATCAGAAGGAATGGAGCCATATGCAAGATGCTCTAGCTCTGTGGCCATCAACTCTCTGAAGATTTCGGACAGCTCGGGGATGAGGCACTTGATGATGGAGAAAAATGGAGGGAGTTGCCGATGTGCTGCCTTGCCCAAGTCACATATCTGCCCAATAGGAATCCGGAGCCTCATTAGCCTGCATAGACAACATGTGGAACTGGACGGTGAGGACATTCTGTGCTCTGTGACCTCTGACAATGGTGCAAGGCTTTCTCAAGGCATAAGAGCCAATGGGATCAGTAGTCGTGTGGCATAATATGTAGGACGTGATCTCATCGGTGGGATCATCGGGTTCAGCATGGATGAGAGCACGGTCAACACGAGCAGACTCAGTATTGACGGGAGTAAAAGGGGGATTGGCTAAGGAATTTGTTTCATGGTAGTAATCCCAAAGTTGTTCACCCTGTGCCCATGCACTGAAGCAAAAATCCCAAGAGGAGAAGGTGGGGTTAGAGGTAAAATGAGGTGGCGTAGAATCAAAGTCAGGCTTGTGATACGTGGACAATGCAAGTGCTTTGGCGGCGGCTGCGTCTGCAGCAGTGGGAGCTACAAGAGGGTCAAAAGAATGAAAGTTGTAGGCATTTGATGTGGAATTGGACAAGGTAGAGAAGGCTGCAACAATATCGGCAGCAGTGGGAGCAGAGGGCGTGGAGCGCAATGTGGGCTGGAGGCGGTTGAGGACCAGGTCAGCTATGTGGTCATTAGAAGTTTCCTCGTCAACCTGTTCACTAGGCATTTTTCCCTTTGCATTACACAGTGAAGTGAGATTTGCTTGGAGGGCAATGCGCTCTCGCTGTAGCTCTGCCTGCTGTGCAGCGTATTGATCATCGTCAACCGGCATGATGAAATGGTACGAACTATGCCAAAGAAATTTGGGCAGAGTTTTCACTGCCCTGGTGGACATGGAAAAGTATGGCGGGTGTGGGGCTCAAGGCAGTGCTGGACCTGGATGCACAGGCATGGCCACGCATAGACAAGAGAGAAAAAGGGGTACAAGAAGAGAGAGAGAGAGAGAGAGAGAGAGGGAGAGAGAGTGAGAGAGAGAGAGAGAGGAGTGGAGAGATGAGAGTGTGTCAAGCTCACCAGAACTAGCGGTGTAAGGCAAACAGGGATGGAAAGGTGGCTGCTGCTGATGCTGTGATGACTNAAGGCAGTGCTGGACCTGGATGCACAGGCATGGCCACGCATAGACAAGAGAGAAAAAGGGGTACAAGAAGAGAGAGAGAGAGAGAGAGAGAGAGGGAGAGAGAGTGAGAGAGAGAGAGAGAGGAGTGGAGAGATGAGAGTGTGTCAAGCTCACCAGAACTAGCGGTGTAAGGCAAACAGGGATGGAAAGGTGGCTGCTGCTGATGCTGTGATGACTGCTTCAGAAGAGGATGTGGAGACAAGGAGACAGGCGGCAGTTATCCGGGCAGCACCAGTGAGGGTGGAGATGGCGGCAGCTATGGACATGAGGACGCGGATGTGATGACTGAATGTCAATGAGGAGTAGATGGAGACAAAGGCACTGGAGAGGGTAGTGGCTACTGCCGCCCCTGCTACTACTACTACATCTACTGTGGTGGAAGCATGTGTGGCAAATTTGACTTCGGTTGCTGCAAGAGGTCCCTGATTGACTGCAGCAGCAGTGTAAGTTTCAATGGACTTATCAGTAGTAGTGTTGGCAGGAGCACTGCAGAAAAGTAGAGGAGACACCGCACTGGAGACAAGCGCAGATTCCACTATAGAAAAAATGTCAGAGGGTCTAGAGGAGGCAGCTGTAGACCCGGATGCTGCTGGAGTTGCAGCACAATGAGGAGTAAAGGGTCTATGGGCTACTGCTAGTGCTGCTAGTGCCGTCCCACGAAGGGCGGCATGCTGACTCTGCCAACGCGTCCTATGGGCAATGGGATGACTCACAGGAAATTGAGGAGGATGCTGGTCCTGTGGCGGTCCCGTGCCAGGCATGTTCTGCACCATTGGCAAGTCATCAGAAATGGATTGGCAGTAGGCGGCGTACGGTGCTACGTCCTCACGTGTGAAGTGAGCTGTGGGGTCCTAGTCCTCTCCGCGGTAGTACCGTGGACTGTAGCAGCAGTGGTGTGACCACACCTCACGCTCCACCCTCTCCATGTATTATGAAAACTCCTCGTCAACGTGATCATGCTCACGTGTGGCCGACAGAGAGGTGGGAATCTGCTCAGTTGCAGGCTGATAAGCCAGGGTGCCGGTACTGGCCGCGGATGCGGCTGCTGCTACTGCTACTGCTGCTGCTGCTGATGCTGCTGCTGCATAGCGCATCTATGGAGCTGCAAGCTGCAATGAGCCGGTGTAAGAAGACCTCAGCGCCATAGTGATCCAGTGCTCCAGTGCTGCAGGGCTGCAATGAGACGGGGCAAGAATGCCTCAATGCCTTCGTGCTGCAATGCTGCAGTGCAGTGGAGCTACAGAACTGTGGAGCCGCAATGAGCCGGGGCTAGAATGCTTCGGCGCTGGAGCACTGCGGAGCTATAGTGCTACTGAGCCAAAATGAGCTGGGACAAGAATGCCTTAATGCTGCGGTACTGTGATGCTATGATACTGCGGTATAGCAGAGCTATGGAACTAAGAAGCCCTAATGAGCTGAGGCTAGAATTCCTTGACGCTGTAGTTTTACAGAGTAGCACTGAGGCAGAGCAAAGTGCTCCAGTGCCTTGGTGCTACAGTGCTGCATTGTTTTGGTGCTGTGGAGCTTCAAAACAATAGAACTGTGGAGCTGCAGAGCTACGGAACTGCGAAGTTGCTAATTCGTTGAACTGCAGAGCCGCGATGCGCCGGGGATGAAAGGCCTCGATGCTGCAATGATGCGGTGCTTCGATGCTGTGGATCTACGGAGCTGCGGAGCTACAGAGATGCAGAACTGCCAAGCTACAATGCGCCGGGGCTAGAATGCCTTAGTGCTGTGGTGATGCGGTACTCTGATGCTGTGGACCTGCGGAGCTGTGGACCTACGGAGCTGCGGAACTGCGGAGCCACAATGAAGTGGTGGTTCAAGAAAATGGGAGACATTGAGGCCGTGAGAATATCGCGGCGTATGTTGCTTTCGCTGCACCACAGTAGATCCAGGATTGATGGAGCAGAGGGGGTTTTCCCTTTGACTCTGATACGAATAGGTAATGGTAGATTGCCAGCTTCAGCCTCCTAGCATGCAAGTGACATTCACGCTAGAGCCATGGCCGTGGTACCATCAAGGGATTAGAATCCTTTTGGGAAACAAATAGCAAGAGTCAAGAACAGACAGGAGTAAAAAGTGAGCAAGGTGATGGCATCCGGTCGACCAGGCCACACATGCAAAACGATCGATGTGGAGCGAGGCCACCACCCTGGGGTTGAACGGAACCGGTTGGCGATTTGGTACCGTGGTTTTCTCACACTTCAGTACAACCAAAAGTGTCCCCCCCCCGTTGGATCAACAATCCGGTGCATAACACCAACATTTCTATCTTGGAATGCAAATCAATACAAATATTATCACATCGACCATGAGTGTATGTGGATGCATGTCTCCTGGTATGTGACTCTCCAATTGTTTCCAAGAAAATACCAATTACACCATGCTGAAACCAACATGCCTGTGCTCTCAGGCACAACTGAACATGATGTATCTCGGGCCAATCTTGCATCCGGTTGAGATGCATGGGATCCATAGTCCACCATGTGTGCCCCTTGAGCTTCACATCGGTTTAACCACCTGCAGTGATGGTGTGTGTATGTGGACGGAGTGAGGAGGTCACTTAAGTGTCTTTCAGTAAAAACAACCACAAGGGAAAACTTAGACACACGTGCCCTGGATATCAGATGTCTGTGAATTGGAATGATCTCTACACAAAAGAAATGCAGGTGAGATGCAAGACCAGAAGTACAGCCAGACACATCACACACCAGTTGAGTTCCACCCCTAATGTCCTGACTTGACAGATTTTGCTGTCGCAAAATTCTCATCTTGGTGGGTGAGACTTCCCACATCAGTTCCATATTGGGATCCATTTGATCGAAGGTAGAAAGGTAGGAGAGGAGACTGTCATGGCTGCCCGTCCAAAAAATCTTACTTTCTTCAATGTATCAATGATGAAACAGAGATTCAGTTCCATGTTGTTGCTGAAGCTTGAGGTCAAGGTAAGACATGAAGGGGATGGCAAACGGGGGGGGGGTGCCCACTGCTGTGCCCTTCATCTTCCGAAAACAATCTCCCATGAACTCCATGTCCGAGTTTCTCATTATTCAGTTGAGAAGGCTGAGAACTGCTGGAGTCCTTGAGTGTTGTGGCATCTGCAAGAGCTCTTCAATGTAACCAAGAGCCCTTCCAATGGGGATACTGGAATAGAGGGAAATGACGTCATAGCTGGCAAGGAGAGTGCCGGGTGAGAGGTGCAACTCTTCTACCTTAAGAAGCAAAGAGAGGTTGTCTTTGAGGAAAGTAGGTTCCTTTCTGACCACCGGCTGAAGTTCGGCATCCAACCATTTGGATGCTTAGGTTGTGATCCGTGCACATGATGCCGTGATGGGTCTGCAGACATGAGGATTTTTGTGGATCTTCATGATAAAGTAGTTTATGGTTGTTGTTGGAAGAAACTCTAAACAGATCTTGGGATTAGCTGAGAGCTGTGCATCGCTCTCTGTTGTAGGTGTGCGAGGCAGCCATCCTTGCTCTTCTTGCAACGAAGCTACAGCAGCTGCCTTTCCGCCACAACTTCGCGACATCAAAGAATCACGCACAGCAGCATCAGCTGCTGTCCGCTTGCAAAGCTGGCACATGCAGAACCGACTGGAACCGGTGAGGGGCACAAGGGGCTGCTCCACACCCAGTGGTGGTTCACTCCCAACGTCAGGCCTATTACACCGTCTAGCGTAGCACCGTCACCGTTGGTACATTCACGGCTTGCAGTGGTAAGCTACTCACCCTCCCCTAGCAGTGCCAGCCTTAGCAGTGCCTCACACACTCACATTGATGCAGAACCACGCGCCTCCACCCTACCCTACGCTCTTGCCTTCTGTGATGTGGCTGTGGGTGTGATTGACACAGCAGCCTCAGCTTCCGCTACCTTTGAAGCAGCGCGCGCGGCACGTGCACCGGCAGCCACGTCAGCCGGCCGTGCCACTGAAGCTTACACTGAGGCTGCAGTGGCACTTGGGCCGTTAGCTGCTGCAGCAGCAGACCTTGCCATGCAGATTTCAGCAGCAGCAACCGCTGTTAATTCAACGGCAGTGTCAGAAGCTTCCGCCACAGCCTCAGCTGCGTCATCCATCTGCTTTTCTACAGCAGCAGTGGTCGTAGCAACTATAGCTGATCCATCCATCGCCAACACCCACGTCGCAGCTCTGATCTTTCTTTCAGTGGCTGTCTCCACCCTCTTTGCCTCGGTCCTTAAAGGCGGGTTCTGCCTTATCATTCCCTTAATCTCTTCCTTCTCCATCATCATTACAGCTACCACCGCCGCTGTTCCACCACTCTTCTCCGCAGCTCGCCGCCTTGCCTAGTGCACTCTTGCCTACTCTTTAAGAACTTTCCCTTTGCTCTTGTGCCTTGGCTCTACCTTCTCTTTGCCTGGGGTGCTTCCTTGGGATCGGGTTGTCATGCAACACAACGAAGACCATTCTTACAACACCCCTGACTTTCCCACACCTGCAGGTTGATTTGCCGACACCATGCCTGGTGACAACGAGTCTGTCATTGATGAACTGCAACGTGAGCTACGACTTGCTCATGAAGCCCAGCACAGTGCTGAGGAGCGCCCCAAGGCCCGGCAGGATGAACACACTAAGCCAGCCGATGATGTAGCTGCATTGGTTCTTGTACGCATGTCTACCGTGTCTGTTGCTACTGCAACCACCGCCCCCGCTGCCCATTCGACTTCTCTGGCTCTGCATCCTCTAACCCCTCTGCTGATGTCGCTCATTCCCCTCTAGCGCTTTGCCAACATGATTTTCACTCCCAGCCACATGTCCTCACTCCTGAACTAACCTTCTCTACCTGGATTGTGCCCTTCAGTGCTTGGGCTCAGGGGGAGCAACTGTAGGAGTACCACTTCCCAGTCGATCCTGACACTGATCCCCCCTTTGTACCCCACCCTGGTGAGTCTTCCAGCACTGTGTGTGCCCTCATTGTTGGCGCGCCTGACAATCTCACTGAAGAGATTGGCGCTGAAAATACCGACCCTACTGCGCACTCTGCTCCCAACCCCATTGGCGCCTATGCCTTCTTACGCCGCTGCTCTACCATGACCGGCCAGGCTGGCTAAAGAACCATGCCTGTGTAGTTTAACACCCTCCTGATGCACACGGATGAGACAGCCGATGCCTATTGGGCCCGGAGTCTCCATTTCCTTTGTGAGCTTGGCGATGCAGCACCAGGTCAGCTATTGGCTGTGCTCACTATGGCAAACGGCCTCATCCCAGAGCTATGTGAGGTTGTGCAAGCACTATGGGAAGAGTGGCGGGCGAGCAGCAAGGTAGCAGACGATGGCAGCAGATGGAGAAGTATAATCAGAAACAGATGATGGAGAGGTCAGTGAAGAAGACGGAGAGATCATGGAGGAGGGAGAGGAGGTGGAGCTCCTGAATGTGGGTGAAGAGGATAGCAGTGAAAGTGGAGAGGGGAAGGACGAAGAAGATGACTTCAACACAGGGGAGGGAGATGATGATTTTGTGGAAGTGCAAGCAAAAATCGGTGTTCTCATCAACACGCCCATGGTGCCGCATGCTCGCTGTGTACGCATGTGACAAGAGGCCCCTACCCTGGCTTCTGGCAGCAGGCAGAGCAGCCGCAGCCAAACAGCACATGCAGCAGCTGCTGGGGCAGATGCAACAACAACAGCAACAGCAGCTGGAACTTCCCAACTTGCAACAACACCTGCAACTCCAACACCTGCCACGGAGACAATGTCTGCAGCTCAAGCAACACCTGCAGCAAAAGCCACTCATGTCACAGATGCAACACCAGCAACGCCTACTACTGAACCAGATGAGGGAGGTGCAGAGGCTGCCACCAACACTAGCCTTGATGAGAATGCATCCCTTGGCAGTGGCAATGCCCTTGCTGGTGCCGCTGGCACAAAATGCCCTGGTTCCATGGACAAGGCAGGAAGCGTGGTCGTGGTAGGAAGTAGACAATGTGTTCTTTCTATGTGCACCAATAACCATTCTTCTTTTTGGCCATGTAATTGCTCATTCCATGTGGATTTTTAATGTCCGCAGCAAATAGTTCAGTGCAATACTGAAAACACTAATGTTACATTGATTGTGAACGAAAATATTTGCAGTAATTCAGACTGCAAATCCTATAATTATTTTTAGTGTATTATCACTTGCATAAAATTAGTTAACACTCCGTTCACAATATTTGAATTCGGTACTAAGCTTTTTTTGGGGGTGCTCATAGGAAGAACATGCATACTACCTTTCATCTGCCATGTACAAGTTTTGGTGGAAAAAAATGGGCAAATGTAGAAGTTTGCAATACGGGACCGCTCATTTATACAGTAATGGTGTGCATCTACCTCGATGTCCTGGAAATGGACTACATCGATGTTCGTTATGAACATCGATGTAGCGTTGTCCGTGGTACAGAGGACAACATTGCTGCTTGTCGTCACCAGGCGCCATGTGGGTCGCTTAGTAGGGGAAAAAAAAACAGTCACCGGACTGAAAACACAACTCCGTTTCTTGAAGGCTTGGGATGTGTAGAAAAATTCAAGTCCAGGTCAAAATGTTTGCCGAGTCAGTGATGACATCATCACACACAATGATGATGAAAGCATGAAGGTTGTCCACATCAAATGAAACTTGGGGCGCTGATTCAGAAGAGGATGCTGAACGTAATACTAGACGTTTTGAAAAACCCACCAGTAACCTGAAAAGGGGTAAAAAAACATCACTTTTTTTTATCACAAAACAAAATCTGGAAAACATTCATATGTACGAGAGTATTTCCAAATCTTGTATTCTACAAGACACCAAACGAAGCGTGTGTGGATGCGGTGGACAGGTTATGACCAGGGATTTCTAACAAGCTTTTGCACGTCTAAAACGGTGGTCATCTAGGGTCGTCACGCTCTTACGGATCTGGGGTGGTGGAAGATGCGACCTGACTGAAACGTCCGAGAAGTTTCACAAATTGCAAGGGGAATCACATGCCCCAACTGCTTCTGGAAACGGTTTGATGAACCTCTGCTGTATTTATGTTGGTGGCCGTGGTGATGCGGTTGTAGCTTTCTTTGCAAGAGTGTCTCCAGTCCTGCAATCTGCTACTACGGGTCACATTGTATTGGTGGGTCCTCCCAGGACCATGGCTGTAGCAATGAATCTCACAATTGCTGTCCCTTTTGCATATCTCCTTCTTCGATGAGAAAGGGATGTCTTGCTGCTCTGATACCATGAGAAACTGCTAGGATGCTTCCTAGATTTGCTGCTGCTAATGTAGGAACACTGTCTAGTCGGCTGACGCACTAGCAAGAAAGCACATGCAACAAACAGCAAGGGTTAGGCTACGGAGACACGCAAATTCTCATACGCTCCATAAGCTTATTTATGCAAAGAGAGATGACAAGTGACAAGTACACGGTACAGATACCTGTCGCGGTGCACAGTGGGTGACAGACGTGGCAGTGTCAGTTTGTCCTAAAACTGGCCCAAAATTATTGTTTTGGCTATATCTCTGGGCATAGGCATCCAGAAGTAACAGCTTCTAAGCCTATAGAGGCAGAATTGCAAGCCAGATGCTACGAATTGTCACACACATAGTTTTTGCACCGATTGCTGGACACAAAATACAACACATGCAAACCAAGCTCAAGAGACAGTATACCAAGAAAAATCTAGCAACTGCCAAAACAATACACAGCACCCCATAAAGCATCCAGGGTTTTGTGACACCTTTCTGGGAGCTCCTGGTGTATGGGATCACCACCAGTCGGTGCTCCGATGTCAGCTGGGTCCACATCACGGATCTGCACGAGCATATAAAGTGCCGAGTGATCACAGTAAGTTTTACAGACAGATGGAGACGGCTTACACCACAACAAGAGGAAGAGAGGAGAGGGAGGGAGGGAGGGAGAGAGAGAGAGAGAGACAGATAGAGAGAGAGAGAGAGAGAGAGAGAGAGAGAGAGAGAGAGAGAG
>SZWC01014254.1:51158-65830 GCA_023375785.1 Penium margaritaceum | reverse complement strand
AGCTCTGGATGCTAGTGGTCGAAGACGACCACCCAGCTCATGAGAGTAGCCCAAAGCTGAGGTGCTCACGTATGGCTGCGTAGCAACCAAATAGTCCACAACCACAGAGAGTGTAGGCTCGTTGGGGAGGGTAGAGGATGCAGGACGATCATGGATAGGTACTGATTCGCACGTTGTGGAAGCACGTGTAGACAGAGGACCAGGTGTAACCAAGGAGACTGCCGTAGGCACGAGACGAGGTGTGCCACGGCTAGAAGGGACTGGCACTTGCACGCAAGCACGTTTGCTAGAAAGGACTGTGACTGGCATGGGAACAGGCGTGCTAGAAGGGACTGAGACTTGCAAAGGGTCAGAGTGCCAAAAGGGATTGTGACTTGCACGGGGACAGGTGTGCAAGAAGAGATCGAGACTGGCATGGGATCAGGTATGCCAGAAGGGACTAAGACTGGCACAGGAGAAGGAGTACCAGAAGGGAGTTAGATTGGCATGGGAGCAGGAGTGCCAGAAGGGAATGAGACTGGCACAGGAGCAAGTGTGCGAGAAGGGACTAAGACTGGCACAAGATCAGGTGTGCCAAAGGGAGCCGACGAGGCTACTGGACCGACAGCCAAAATGCCTGGATCATCATCAGCTGGAGACCGGACCACGAGTGGGGAGGCAGGGATGGACTCATCCGTGGGGCCAAACTCCCCCATCCGTTGAGAAGCCAGACAAGTGGGAACATGGTCGGCAGCCAACATCAGAATGCTCGATAGGTTGCAGTAGGTGAGAGCCTCAAAGAAGAGCATCTCGAAAATCGACGATGCGATGATGAGCTGGGTCCCAAAAGCACCAGGCCTTTGACTGCAGGGAAATGGCGAGGAAGGCATACATGTGACCCCGAGTTGAGACCTTGGACCCCTGTTGGTCCTCGGTGTACTAGACGTAGGCTAAGGACCCTCAAACACCGAGCAAGATGGAGGTTGGTGCCATGGCCAAACCACAACTAGTACGGCGTGACATGGTCCGGAAGAGGAGTGTGCGGTAGGCGGTTCCTGAAGCACGTCATGTAGGAAAATCCCTCAAAGGCAAAAGGCTCTGGAAGACCGCACTTAGACCGCATGGCGTGGACCACATCTTCCATGGTGCAGTTCTAGCACTCAGACATGTCGCTTTGCTATGGCGTAGGAGCGGTAGAGAGCTGGTGAAAAATACCGCGCTCTACAAAGAAGGTATCCATCTTGTTTAAGAACTCACCACCGCGATTCAAGCAGAACGTATGGAGGATCAGACGAGACTGGCACTCAGCCATCACCAATCACAAGCAAAGTGCCACGGCGGCATCACTCTTATGACAAAGGCTCTAGTCCCACCTCATCCAGTTGAATTCATCATTTAGAGTGAGGACATATTGCCCCCGATCTGAGAGGGACTTGACAAGGAGGGGACCAAGAAGGTTTGTATGGACCAACTCAAGCGGTCGCAGTGCCGGGGAGGTGGATTCAGATTAAGTGTAGCAATGCATCTTACTATGAGCGCAAAAGAGACAATCGGTCTTGGACGGCTTCTCCAAGGAAGCCACATCAAGACCAAGGGTTGGCCGAGTCCGAATGAGGTTGGACACAGTGTTTGGGCACATATGGCAAAGGCGGGGATGCAGCAAATGCTGGTGTTATGGAGAAAGAACACCGGTGGCAAATACATGTGCAGGTGCAGAGGAGGTGGTACAAGTCACACGATACAAGTCATCGACAACTGAGGCGCGAAGAACAACGGCACGAGTGTCAAGACCAGTCACAATATCAGAGTCAATGGAGTGCTCAAGAGAGAGTCCCATCCCGGTACAAGTACAAACAAAGAGCAGGCTGAGCTCAGGAGCAGGGACAAAGAGCACATCTGAAATATACAAGGGGCCAGACTGACCATCAAACTGCACAATACCAAATCTGTGTACAGGCAATGACTAACCGGACCCTGTGCGGATGGACCGAACGGACGCAACGGGTCCGAGCACAATGAAGTCACTATGACGAGAAGTCTTGTGATGGGTGCCACCAGGGTTAATGATCCTGTGCCACTCAGCTCACGACCAGTCGTCAACACTGAAGAACATGCCAGGAAACACTCTCCCTCTGTTGGACGGGAAGTAGAAGACTCGGGGTAACAAGAAATAGAACAGACATGTAACTTGTCAAGTCAGTCGCTAGTATCAGGTCCATCCTGAGCACGGATCAACTGAGCTCCCCCACAAGCATCACCACGGGCAAGAGATTCAGTAGGACAAGCTGTGTGGGAACCACTCGGCTATGACAACACACTTGCACCTCCCTGAGTACGAAGTACTGGCAGTTGAAAAAACTCCACAATCATGCGATCCTCGGGGTCCATATTGCCACTGCTGCTTGGTGAAGCGGCTGCGCTACTACAGTCATGGGTGTAGCACGACTCGTCCGTGTGTCACATAGACTAGTCATGCAACACCCATGACATGTCAAAACCCGTAAAGAGCTTCACGTGCTCCATGTGCACCCCCATCATGATGGTGTCGAGTGCCCATAGTTGCGCTCCACCACCTGTTCTAAGACATGTGTAAATTCGCATGGCGCATCGCCAATAGTCTGCCGGGAGCTACGTGGGACCCTGGCAGAGCGAGTGGAACTCACGTAGTTGACCCGCCCTTGTGGAATAGGTCTCTGCAACGAGTAGTGTCAAGGCCAGCTCCCATCCATGGCGTGGGTCCGATCCAGTCCCGGTCCCGACCTCACCCACAAAGGGACAAAAATCGACCATAATCCCTTGCGGTATGGCGTAGTGCACATCGCGCATCCCTCTCACTGTTTTCTGCACCTGGTGAGCATCACGAGTCTGGTACTAGCTGTGGTAGTATGGCCAGACACCCTCAGAGTTGGCCCAAAGCTGAAAACAGGGTCTCGCAACAATCAATGCCCTCATCACTAATAAATGGGGTGGAGGTGTCTCAAAGTCCTTTGGTCATCTCTCCGAGGGGAGGGCAACGTCAGGCTTAGGAGATGGTGCACGAGGCACAAGGAGACCACCCGTGAGAGAAACGTCACCAAAAGTGAATGCTATTGAACAATGTGGCTAGTCATGATGGCGAGAAGGTGACAAGGTGAGAGGCTAGGACCCCAGCTGCAGCTCACGAATGCAATCCTTAAGGACATAAACATCGTGCTTGTGTGTCTCATCCTCCATCTCCTCCTCATCCCAAGTGTCAACATGTGACGAGGGGTGCTCAGGCTGCGGTGTAGTACAGGGCATAGACTACTAAACAGATGGTGTAGATGCAACAAGTCCTCCTGTTGTCGGCTGTGAGGCACCTAAGCAATCCCTAAGTAACTCAGCGGGCTCCCGTAGCTTGTCCGTCTGATGCTGCTACTAGCAGTGCATCTCATCCTGCGTCTAACGAAGCTCATCAATCGCGAGTGACTATGCCCGTGGACTCATGATGTTCGAAGAGGAGTAAGAGGAGGGGTCTCCTAGCCCCTTGCCCTTGTCACGGACCGGCGGCATCGGTGCTGCTCAGAATGGGTCCAAGCGCCAATGTTGTCGAAATTAAAAACCGTTGGAATTTCTCGAGGATTTGGAAAGCTGATAACAAATGATGTTTCAGGCAAAAATCTGCCTGTGTTGGTGCTGACGTCATCACCTATAATGATGATGTCAGCATGAAGGTTGTCCAAATGAAGGAAAAATTGGCAAATTATGTGTCAGAGGATGCTAAATGCAATGGCAGTGGTTGCGTGCAAACAAATCCTTGAAAAAAAACAAAAAACGTCACCGTCTTCTTTTCAGCTCAAAATCCGGAAAACATCTAGATCTGAGGGTGTTGTTTCATTTCCTAGAGCCTACAAGGCATGAAATGAGGCGGGAGTGGAAGCGATGGATAGGAATTCTTAGAGCTTTTTAACAAGCTCTTACACGCCAAAATGGTGGTCAAATGGGGCAGGTGCACTCTCTCACGTCTGGGGGGGTCGCACTTGCGACTCGTGTGAAGCTTATGGGATCCTTCACATACCCCTTCTCAACATCACATGCCTCAACTGCTGTTAGAGAGGGTTGGGAAACCCTTGGCTGCCCCGTGGTGGTGGCTTGGTGATGTGGTTGTAAGGGTGTCTCCGCTACTACGATCTGCTACGGCATGTCACCATGGCTTAGCGGGTTCTCCTAGGAACATGGCTTAAGCCGTGACTCACACTACTAGTGCCACTACTGTGTCTCTCCTATGCAGTGTAGCGAGGCATGCCTCGCCACTTTGAATCCATGAGAAACTACTAGGAAGTTTCCTAGCCTTGTCGCTGCTGACGTGGCGATATGATCCAGTCAGCTACCACACTAGCAAGCAAGCAGGTGCAAGGAACAACAAGAGCTGGGCTAGGGAGACACAAAAAGTCTCATAAGCTCCCATAGCTCAGAAACAAAAAGAGAGATGACAACTGACAAGCACATAGCAATATTACATGTTGGTTTTTGTCTCACATGTCTCACTTGTACAATGTTGTGTCCTCCTGGCTTGTGTACATTGACGTGCAGATGACTGACGACAACACGCGACGCTGATGGAGTTTTTCCGGTGGAGCCGACGCACGCTGAGGCCTACACGCGGTTTGCTGGAGCCTCCTCCTTCCTTTGTGCCCAGCTCCATTGGCAGGCCTCCTTGGCAGTCGTGCCGCCGACAGGCACTGTCGCTGCAAATGCCTTTTGCACATGTCCAGCACCACGTTTGTCTGTGCTACTGCGTTTGTAGTGCTATGTCATGCCTAGGGTCCAAGTTTCATGATTTTCTGGCACTGTTGGTACCAGGGATTAGCGTAGACGTTGCCTGGGTTTATGTAGCCATAACTTCTCACTGCTATTTTTCTAGCTGATTCTGACCACACAACTGCGTTTGCAGCATGTGTATTATGGTATGGTCCAATTTTCAAGCATAACGGTTGACGCCCGGGTTTTGGGCTGTTGGCCGTCTGGCAGGGCTCACCAAGAAAACCGTGCCAGAAAAAATGTTATTTTTTGGATTGCCTGGTTTGCTGAGTAACGAGCTCTAGAGAGCTAGGGGGGGGGACTAGAACTTGGAGGGGTCTCCCATTGTTGTTCATTCTTGTCACTTCCACTTTTCAGCTGCTTTCTGGGGCTAACACTGGCGCGCACATTTCAGAGTAACAAACCCACAGCATTTAGACTTACACTCTAGAGCGGCAGACTGAGGCGGCAGCAAACTACGCAACGAGCGTGGAAGCCCGCACGCTACATCAACAATGCTACTACCCCAAATTGCGCTCTAGCAGAGTTTCCAGCTTGGTATCAAAGCCAGAGCGTAGCAACAGCAGGAGACGACTGGCGTACAGGTGCCTGACTATGCTGGCGACCCCCCATACACACCAGTACAGGGGAAATGCTGTAGGATTTTTTCCGGCAGCATTGACCCGCCTGGTGGCGGCGTCAAACTATTTCCCACAGCCACTGGTCTAGGGGNTGAAATATACAAGGGGCCAGACTGACCATCAAACTGCACAATACCAAATCTGTGTACAGGCAATGACTAACCGGACCCTGTGCGGATGGACCGAACGGACGCAACGGGTCCGAGCACAATGAAGTCACTATGACGAGAAGTCTTGTGATGGGTGCCACCAGGGTTAATGATCCTGTGCCACTCAGCTCACGACCAGTCGTCAACACTGAAGAACATGCCACGAAACACTCTCCCTCTGTTGGACGGGAAGTAGAAGACTCGGGGTAACAAGAAATAGTACAGACATGTAACTTGTCAAGTCAGTCGCTAGTATCAGGTCCATCCTGAGCACGGATCAACTGAGCTCCCCCACAAGCATCACCACGGGCAAGAGATTCAGTAGGACAAGCTGTGTGGGAACCACTCGGCTATGACAACACACTTGCACCTCCCTGAGTACGAAGTACTGGCAGTTGAAAAAACTCCACAATCGTGCGATCCTCGGGGTCCATATTGCCACTGCTGCTTGGTGAAGCGGCTGCGTCTACTACAGTCATGGGTGTAGCACGACTCGTCCGTGTGTCACATAGACTAGTCATGCAACACCCATGACATGTCAAAACCCGTAAAGAGCTTCACGTGCTCCATGTGCACCCCCGTCATGATGGTGTCGAGTGCCCATAGTTGCGCTCCACCACCTGTTCTAAGACATGTGTAAATTTGCATGGCGCATCGCCAATAGTCTGCCGGGAGCTACGTGGGACCCTGGCAGAGCGAGTGGAACTCACGTAGTTGACCCGCCCTTGTGGAATAGGTCTCTGCAACGAGTAGTGTCAAGGCCAGCTCCCATCCATGGCGTGGGTCCGATCCAGTCCCGGTCCCGGCCTCACCCACAAAGGGACAAAAATCGACCATAATCCCTTGCGGTATGGCGTAGTGCACATCGCGCATCCCTCTCACTGTTTTCTGCACCTGGTGAGCATCACGAGTCTGGTACTAGCTGTGGTAGTATGGCCAGACACCCTCAGAGTTGGCCCAAAGCTGAAAACAGGGTCTCGCAACAATCAATGCCCTCATCACTAATAAATGGGGTAGAGGTGTCTCAAAGTCCTTTGGTCATCTCTCCAAGGGGAGGGCAACGTCAGGCTTAGGAGATGGTGCACGAGGCACAAGGAGACCACCCGTGAGAGAAACGTCACCAAAATTGAATGCTATTGAACAATGTGGCTAGTCATGATGGCGAGAAGGTGACAAGGTGAGAGGCTAGGACCCCAGCCGCAGCTCACGAATGCGATCCTTAAGGACATAAACATCGTGCTTGTGTGTCTCATCCTCCATCTCCTCCTCATCCCAAGTGTCAACATGTGACGAGGGGTGCTCAGGCTGCGGTGTAGTACAGGGCATAGACTACTAAACAGATGGTGTAGATGCAACAAGAAGTCCTGTTGTCGGCTGTGAGGCACCTAAGCAATCCCTAAGTAACTCCGCGGGCTCCCGTAGCTTGTCCGTCTGATGCTGCTACTAGCAGTGCATCTCATCCTGCGTCTAACGAAGCTCATCAATCGCGAGTGACTATGCCCGTGGACTCATGATGTTCGAAGAGGAGTAAGAGGAGGGGTCTCCTAGCCCCTTGCCCTTGTCACAGACCGGCGGCATCGGTGCTGCTCAGAATGGGTCCAAGCGCCAATGTTGTCGAAATTAAAAACCGTTGGAATTTCTCGAGGATTTGGAAAGCTGATAACAAATGATGTTTTAGGCGAAAATCTGCCTGTGTTGGTGCTGACGTCATCACCTATAATGATGATGTCAGCATGAAGGTTGTCCAAATGAAGCAAAAATTGGCAAATCATGTGTCAGAGGATGCTAAATGCAATGGCAGTGGTTGCGTGCAAACAAATCCTTGAAAAAAGACAAAAAATGTCACCGTCTTCTTTTCAGCTAAAAATCCGGAAAACATCTAGATCTGAGGGTGTTGTTTCATTTCCTAGAGCCTACAAGGCATGAAATGAGGCGGGAGTGGAAGCGATGGATAGGAATTTTTAGAGCTTTTTAACAAGCTCTTACACGCCAAAATGGTGGTAAAATGGGGCAGGTGCACTCTCTCACGTCTGGGGGGGGTCGCACTTGCGACTCGTGTGAAGCTTATGGGATCCTTCACATACCCCCTCTCAACATCACATGCCTCAACTGCTGTTAGAGAGGGTTGGGAAACCCTTGGCTGCCCCGTGGTGGTGGCTTGGTGATGTGGTTGTAAGGGTGTCTCCGCTACTACGATCTGCTACGGCATGTCACCATGGCTTAGCGGGTTCTCCTAGGAACATGGCTTAAGCCGTGACTCACACTACTAGTGCCGCTACTGTGTCTCTCCTATGCAGTGTAGCTAGGCATGCCTCGCCACTTTGAATCCATGAGAAACTACTAGGAAGTTTCCTAGCCTTGTCGCTGCTGACGTGGCGATATGATCCAGTCAGCTAGCACACTAGCAAGCAAGCAGTTGCAAGGAACAACAAGAGCTGGGCTAGGGAGACACAAAAAGTCTCATAAGCTCCCATAGCTCAGAAACAAAAAGAGAGATGACAACTGACAAGCACATAGCAATATTACATGTTGGTTTTTGTCTCACATGTCTCACTTGTACAATGTTGTGTCCTCCTGGCTTGTGTACATTGACGTGCAGATGACTGACGACAACACGCGACGCTGATGGAGTTTTTCCCGGTGGAGCCGACGCACGCTGAGGCCTACACGCGGTTTGCTAGAGCCTCCTCCCTCCTTTGTGCCCAGCTCCATTGGCAGGCCTCCTTGGCAGTCGTGCCGCCGACAGGCACTGTCGCTGCAAATGCCTTTTGCACATGTCCAGCACCACGTTTGTCTGTGCTACTGCGTTTGTAGTGCTATGTCATGCCTAGGGTCCAAGTTTCATGATTTTCTGGCACTGTTGGTACCAGGGATTAGCGTAGACGCTGCCTGGGTTTATGTAGCCATAACTTCTCACTGCTATTTTTCTAGCTGATTCTGACCACACAACTGCGTTTGCAGCATGTGTATTATGGTATGGTCCAATTTTCAAGCATAACCGTTGACGCCCGGGTTTTGGGCTGTTGGCCGTCTGGCTGGGCTCACCAAGAAAACCCTGCCAGAAAAAATGTTATTTTTTGGATTGCCTGGTTTGCTGAGTAACGAGCTCTAGAGAGCTAGGGGGGGGGACTAGAACTTGGAGGGGTCTCCCATTGTTGTTCATTCTTGTCACTTCCACTTTTCAGCTGCTTTCTGGGGCTAACACTGGCGCGCACATTTTAGAGTAACAAACCCACAGCACTTAGACTTACACTCTAGAGCGGCAGACTGAGGCGGCAGCAAACTACGCAACGAGCGTGGAAGCCCGCACGCTACATCAACAACGCTACTACCCCAAATTGCGCTCTAGCAGAGTTTCCAGCTTGGTATCAGAGCCAGAGCATAGCAACAGCAGGAGACGACTGGCGTACAGGTGCCTGACTATGCTGGCGACCCCCCATACACACCAGTACAGGGGAAATGCTGTAGGATTTTTTCCGGCAGCATTGACCCGCCTGGTGGCGGCGTCAAACTATTTCCCACAGCCACTGGTCTAGGGGAAATGCTATGGGATTTTTTTTCCGGCAGCACTGACCCCCACGCGTGACGCAAGGAGGTCAGCAAAAGGCCACGTCAGGCACCTGCTGGCGACGACGTACATGGCGACGTCATCCAGGTGTAGGGACGGGCAGCACCAGTAAGCAGTAGTAGCAGCAGCTTGCAGCACTTGCGAGAAATGGCAGTAGCAACTAGTAGCAGCTGTGTGTAGCAGTAGTAGCCGACAGCAGTAGCAACTCGCAACAGCTCGCAGCAGCAACAGGAGCAGCTCATAGCAACAGCAGCGGGAGCTCGCAACAGCAGCAACAGCAGCGAGCAGCAACAGCAGCCAGCTATAGTAGTAGCAACAGCAGCAACCAGCAGGCAGTAGCAGCTGGCAGTAGCCAACAGCAATAGCTGTTGCAGCCGCCAATAGCATTTGTAGCCGCCAGCAGCATCAATAGTTGCAACTGCTTGTAGCTCGCAGCAAGAAGCGAGCTCGCTGCTCCCAGCGAGCAGCAAGTAGCAAGGAGCGAGTAGAAAGCTTGATGCTTGCACCTTGTTGCTCAAAGCAAGCAGCAAGCTCGCTGTGAAGAACAAAGGAAAAAAAGGGGACGCAAGAAATCCCCCACCCCACAGGTGGCCCTGCAGCGGCTATAGCCACCACCGCAGCCGCTATAGTAGCCACAACAGCCGCAACAGCACACAGCAACTCAGCCGCAGCAATAGCAATAGCAGCAACAACTGCTACTACAACAGCAACCGCAACAGTATTAGCAGTAGTGTCAGCAAGAGAAACTACAGTAGTAGCAGGAGTCGCTCTTGCCACAACAGTCGCAACAGTAGCAATAGCAGCGGTGGTAGTAGCAGTTGCAATCTGAGATCAGCAATAGTAGCACCAGCACCAGCAACAGCAGCAGCTTCCTTGCGGCTGATAGAGTAGCGGCTCCAGCAACAGCTCTGGAAACATCAGCCTTCCTCAACTGACGTCACTGCTGATGTCATCAACAAAAAGAAAATTCTATAGGAACAACCTTGCAGATAACGCAGAAGGAGCTGCTAACGACAGCCATCCTAGGCTGACATCACTGCTGACATCACTAATGGCACAAGCAGTACAAAAAGAAGGGTACAAGGAGGGAACCATGGCAGAAACAAAGAGAGATCCTCCTTTGTTGGAGGACCCCCCTGAACAGTTGCTGTAGTTGTAGTAGCAGCAACAACATCAGCCACTGCCGCTGCTACAGCAACAAGAACGGCATCAGTAGCTGGGACAGCAAAAATAGTAGTATCAATAGCAGTAGCCGCAACTGTAGCATTAGCAATAAGAGTAGTAGGAGCAACCAAAACAGTAGCAGCAATAGTAGCAGTGGCAGCGACACTAGCAGCAGTAGCCACAACACCACCAGCAGCAGCAGTAACAACAACAACAACAACAGCAACAGCAATAGCAGGAGCATCAACACCCTACAGGCTCTGCCGTAGGTCATGTTGACTCGACAGATCCTCTTGCCTCTTTGCGCTAGCACCTCAAAACGCTGATACAACAGCTAGCAGCATTGCAGCTGTAAGCACTACCGCCGCAACATCAGCTACAGTAGTAGCATCAGTAGCCGCCGCCGTAGTAGTAGCTGTAGCCACCGCAATAGCTACACTAACGTCAACAAGCACCATTCTTTCTACCCGGGTATGTGAGCCCTGCGGTCTCCTACGCCACGCAGTACCTGGCACAAAAGCACACCCAGCGCCAATAGGAGACGGTGACGTCAGTCCTAGGTCCTACTCTAGGTGCCGCTTCAGGCTGGTGACCAAATCCGGAGTTGGGAGCTCAGCTTCCCGATCCGGGTACAAGGTGAGGGCTTCTTCCCCTACTATGTCCTGTCCTTCGACTCCATGTCTATGACGCCGGTGGCGCTCTGCGAGCCCTCATCCCTGGGGCCCTTCCAGGCGCACGTCTTGCCCTTGAGCCCTTCCTCGGCGACCTCATCACTGGCGCCCTCCCTAACCCGGCAGCACTGTGGCACGTATTCACGTGCCCCCATCGCATGTCCAGTGACGGTGAGACCAGCCGCTTGCTCCGGGAGTTTAACTCCCTCCGCATGGGGGAGACTGAGACGGTCACCTCCTATTGGCAGAGGACCTCCTACGCCGGCTCGAAGATGCCGCACCACCCACTCTCTCTTGGCTCCTGACCATCAAGCGTGGCACCACTGACCCCTTCTCCGACGTCTTTGTTCACTACTCCAAGGACGTCCTTGCCGTGATGGCTGCCCAGGGTACCCTCATGCCCTGGGCGTACGAGCTCTTCCTCCACATCGAGGAGGATTGTCAAGAGTCACACATCCATCGCACGGAGTCCCTCGCCTCTCCTGCCGTTGCCTTTGTGGCTATTGCCGCCCCGGCAGCAGTAGCGTCTTCCGACGCCTCCTTGACTGGCAAGAAGAAGAAGAAGGACAAGAAGGGTAAGGGTCCTTAGCAGCAGACTAGCAGATCCGGTAGTGCTAGTGTCATTTTCCACAACTGTGGCCAGTCCGGACACGGGTGGTACACGTGTCCACTCCCGACTGACGAGGCTCACGTCATCGCCACCATGCCTCCCCAGTGCGAGCATTGTCTTGCCACCACTGCCGTGACCGACGCTGCTCCTGCCGCATTTGCGCCGCTCACGACGGCCCTACCACAGCTTCCTCTCAGCCGTCCGCGCCCGCTCCTCCGTCCTGGTGCCTTCTTCCCTGGTGCATGGTTGGTCTACTCCATCGAACCTTCCGCCCGCGAGTGCCAGCTGGAGCAGTTCATTGCATTCCAGCTTGACCTTCCTCGTCCTCCTCCCCAGGGAAGTGCGAGTTGCAAAGTTGCTAGTTCCTCCCTACCATGCATGACAAAGTCGGTGCTATGGTCATGTCTTGTATCTTCGTCTGTCCCGCCCTCTACCGTGCCTTGCCCCCTTGCTCCTCTCCGTGATGATGTTTCTTGGCTTGATGACTTACAGTCCCGGTTTGCACCTCCGTCCACTTTGTCAGCGTCCCTCCCCATTTCCATGTGACTGTGACAAACCTGGCCACACCGGTCTAGAATCCATGCGAGAACGGATCATTGACTCGGAGGCCATGCATCACATGACGACCTCACGCGAGCTTTTAGTGTCCTTCATTCCTTCAGTGATGTCACTCTAGTCTAGACGGGTTCTAGTCAAGCGTTACCCGTTCGTGGTGTCGGCATCGTTCATTTCCGTGGTCCAGCTGGTGATGTCTTCTTGATTGATGTTCTCTTCATCCATGGCCTTGAGCTCAGCCTCCTGTTTGTCACCACCCTTGATTGCATGAGCATGGACGTTCTGCATTCCCGTGGTGTGGGCACTGTGTCCTTGCGTCCGTCCGGTCGTGTCGTTTTTCATGCCATCGCCCATGGCAACTTGTGGCACGTACCGCGCATGTCCGCTTCTACCTCTGTCCCCTCCTCGTCGGTCGACACTGGCCACGTGTTTGTTACTAGCTAACTATCTCTGCAACACTCGCGTCCTCTGTATCGCCGCCTATGTCACGTCCAATCTGTCACTTTTAAGAGCATGCTTCACACGTAGCCAGCCACGGGCCTTGACCCGGCCTCCTTTCCTCTACCATGTCCCACCAAGTATATTGATTACGCTCAAGAGAAGATGCACCGTTCCACCTACCACATCTCTGCCTCTCGAGCGTCCGCCTCACTCGACTTTGTTCACTCTGATTTCATGGGTCCCCTCTTGACAGAGTCAGTTGGCGAGCAAGGTCACTATGTCCTGACACTTACGGATGACTATTCACGCTATCGCTGGGTCTTGTGCCTTCGACAAAAGAGCAACGTTCCTCACACCTGTTGGGACTGGCTAGTCCGTGCTTAACGCCAGTGTGGTCGCCCTCTTTGTTGCTTTCGATCTGATCGCAAGGGTCAGTTTTTAGGGGATACCACATACTTCCTTGCCTCCCATGGTGTCCATCATGAGACGTCGGCTCCTTACACGCCAGCCCAGAACGACGTCTCTGAGCGATGGAACCGCACCATGTCCGAAGCTGTCCGCACCATGCGGGACAATTCCGGCATCTCTAACGGCTTCTACTTCGATGCCTTGACTTGCATGACGTCGGTCTTGAACCGGATTCCCCACTGACTCATTGCTAGTCAGTCCACCCCATACTAGCATTGGTGTGGAGAACGCGCGGACTTTCGTCCGGCCCAGGTCTGGGGCTGCATGTCCATCGTGTGGTTGCCTGCCCCACACCAGGGTGGCAAGCTCGAGCCTCGCGGTCGTCGTTCTGCCTTCCTTGGCGTCTTGCGTCAGACAAAGGCATGGCACTTCTGGGACCCCACACGACACCGCATTGTCGAGTCCCGCAATTCCCTCTACTTTGAGGAACTTTTCTCCTGCGACCTCATTCGCTCCAACACGTCGATGTTCCTCCCGTCACATGGGGGAGTGGTGGGTTCGTCCTTCGTCCAGCCACATCCGAGCATTCCATCGTCTGTGCCTAAGGGTCTGTCTACACCGACTACGCTATCTGTGTCCGACAGCCCCTCAGAGCCGGCTGCCCCATATGTGCCCGACAGCCCCTTAGAGCCGGCTACAATGTGAGTGCCCGCGAGTCCCTCAGGTCGGACGCCTCATCCGTGTCCACCAGCCCCTCAGGGCCAGCTGCCTTGTCCGTGTCCGCCATCCCCTGAGGACCGGCTACCTTGTCCGTGTCCGCCAGCCCCTTTGGACCGGCTGTCCTATCTCTGTCCGACCGCCCCTCAGTGCCGGCTGTCCCATCCGTGTCCATGAGCCCCTCAGAGCCGGCTGCCGCGTCCGCATCTGACAGCCCCTTAGGGCTGGCTGCCCCGCCCGTGTCTGCCAGCCCCTCGGGGTCGACTGTCCCCTCCACGTCCACGAGCCCCTCAGGGCCGGGTGCATCGTCCTTGTCCGCCAGCCCCTCAGGGCCGGCTGCCTCGTCCGCCTTCGCCAGCCCCTTGGGGCCGGCTGCACCTTCCGTGTCCGCCAGTCCTTCAGGGTCGGCTGCCCCGTCCGTATCTCCGCACGACACACGTGGTGCGGGTGGGAGCCTCAAACCTAGGCGGACAGTGAGCACTCAGGCCGCCCCCTTACGTCCTCATACTCCACGACCCCCTGTCATCCCACGAGGCTCCTCACCTCATGTCAGATCCACTCTCACGGTTGTGAGTGGGGGCTCTGGCACCAAGGCACTTGGCTTGGCCACATTATCATTCATCACTGGCCTACATCCAGGATCAGCTTTGGGCTATGCCTTGCTTTATCAGGAGCACCGGTATGCTGTTGCGGCCACGCTCATGCGGATGCCACCAAGGGCACAAAACGCGCGCGCCCTCAGTGTCCGCCCCATGGAGCAACCAGAGGATCCAACTACCTTGTGTGAGGCTTGGGCGTCTCCCGAGGCCGGTCACTGGGAGGCTACATGCACTAACAAGCTTGCCGCCACTCAGCAACATCATGTCTATGAGCTCGTCAACCTCCCACCGGGCCGAAAGGCCATCGGCGCCAAGTGCGTTCTCCAGCGAAAGTGGAATCCACACGGGTCCCTGGACAAGTACAGGGCCCGACTCATAGCCAAGGGGTTCGCTGAGGTCCCTGGGATCCCCC
>SZWC01014254.1:40336-50841 GCA_023375785.1 Penium margaritaceum | reverse complement strand
GCAACATCATGTCTATGAGCTCGTCAACCTCCCACCGGGCCGAAAGGCCATCGGCGCCAAGTGCGTTCTCCAGCGAAAGTGGAATCCACACGGGTCCCTGGACAAGTACAGGGCCCGACTCATAGCCAAGGGGTTCGCTGAGGTCCCTGGGATCCCCCCCAGTCGGTTGGTTCTCCACTAGCCAAGCATTGTTTAGCCTGGTTGCCCAGCACGGGTGGGAACTGTATCTTATGGATGTGAGCAACACCTTCCTCCATGGTTCATTGAAGGACGAGGAGATCTACGTGGTGGAGCCTCTAGGCTTCGACGATGGCCTTGGCAAGGTCTTGAAGCTGCAAAAGGCCCTCTATGGCTTGAAGCAATCATTGCGCTGTTGGAACCAGGAGATCACTCATACGCTTCTTAGCGACTGCCTCCTTTGCAGCTCTGCCAACATCACGCTGTTCATCACTCCACAAGGCTAGACTCTTGTCGTTGTTCTGGTCTATGTCGACGACCTGCTCATCGCATTGTCTGATACAGCTGCCATCCAGCGGGTAAACGACCCGCTGCATGCTGCTGCCAGATGAAGGACCTCGGGCCAGCAGGAGTCTTTCTGGGCATAGAGCTTGAGCATTATTGCTCTGTGGGCATCCTACATTTCCATCAGGCCGCCTATGTCCAGACCTTGTCTGGGCGCTTTGCTGAGGATTTGCCCCTTGTACCAAGAGCATCATCACCCATGTCACCGGATGGTCAGGCAATGCTCAAGAGCTCTCATCTCGCCACGGTGGGGGAGCCAGTAGACGTGACCACATATTTGCGCGTCATCGGGTGACTGATGTTCCTGGCGATGACGACGCATCCAGACATTGCACTCGCTGTCAACCTCCTCGCATATTTCTTGCAGGAGCCGCGTCACCTCCACTATGAGGCTGCAATCTGAGTATTGCGCTATGTCATTTCTACCACACGGTGAGGCCTCATGTTCCGTCGAAGGTCGTTTGTTGTGACAACAGGATACACTGACAGTGACTTGGCTGGCAATCTAGACGGTAAGAGTTGTACTTGGTGGATCTTCCTTATTGGTGGAACGGTTGTATCCCGACGAAGCAGCAAGCAAGGCTGCACTGCGTGCAGTAGTGCTGAGGCTGATTATGTGGCCTTGGGTTTTGTTGCTTGTGAGAGCATGTGGCTGCGCCGCCTGTTGTCCAAGTTGCATTTGTTCGTCCCATCCATCACGTTGCACTGTGACAATGAAAGTGCCATGGCCATTGCTAACAATGACGACATACACTACACTCCCACAAAGCACATCAATGTCGAGTATCAGTATGTGTGTTCGTTGTTGCATGACGGTAGCATCAACATTGTGTGGGTTCAAATAGCACGGAAGTTGGATGATTTCTTGACCAAGGCACTGAAGCGTGACTCGTTCAAGAAGGCAATGAGTGCAATTGGTGTGCATCCGTAAGGTTCTCTCTCTCCCTATCCACTTGGTCTCTGTGCTCTCTCCTCGTCCATGTGCACTGCACCTGTGAGTCATGGAGGAGTGTTTGTTTTTGTCTCACATCTCTCACTTGTACTCTATTGTGTCCTCCCGGCTTGTGTACATCAGCGCGTAGATGAATGACGGCAAGATGCGACGCTGATGGAGTGTTGCCCGGTGGAGCCGACGCACGCTGATGCCTACGCGCAGTTTGCTGGAGCCTCCTCCCTCTAACGTGCTCAGCTCCATCGATAGGCCTCATCGACAGTCGTGGCGCCAACAGGCACTCTCTTTGCATATGCTGTTTGCACATGTCTAGCACCACGTTTGACTGTGCTACTGCGTCTGCAGTGCTATGTCATGCCTGGGGTCCACATTTCATGATTTCATCTCATGAAATGTGGACCCCAAGCATGACATAGCACTGCGGTACTATTGGTACCGGGGGTTGGCGTAGACGCTACCTGGGTTTAGGCAGCTATAACTCCTCACTGCTATTCTTCTAGCTGATTCTGACTGCACGATTGTATTTGTAGCATGCGTATTATGGTATGTTCTAGTTTTCAGGCAAAACGGTCGACGCCCGGGTCTTGGGCTGTCGGCCGTCTGGCAGGGCTCACCGAGAAAACCCTGCATGCCAGAAGATAGGTCTCTTCTCTTAGGGCACAAATGCTCCAGTGCCCATCGTTTCGTATCCGCAGTGTCCATGGTTGAAAACGTGACGACGGAGGTGTCCAGAGTTGAAAACGGAAAGACAATGCTGTCCATAGTCGAAAACAACATGAAAGTGGTGCCCATGTTTTCCGTCGTGCGAGCAAAAACGGAAAAAAAAAAAAAGACAACTCTACCCACACCATCGAAGTCGGACTTCGCCGACTTCGAAGGCGAAGTGGACGACGCTAACACTGGCATCGCTGATGTCAGAAGTAGCCCTGTCACGAGTTTTGGAGGTCACATCTCGCAAACCCCCTCCAATATCCGACAAACCCCCTAGTTACACTGGGGGGTTTGGGTTTTGTTTTTTTACTTGCCTGGGCACCTGCCGGGCCCCGCTACCGCGGGACCCGGCAGAGTCTATTTCTTCTATCACACGTGCGCTGCATCTTGCAAACCCCCTCCTAATCTTCGACAAATCCCTTAGTTACACTGGGGGGTTTGGGTTTTACTTTTTTACTTGCCCCGGCATCTGCCGGGCCCCGCAGTAGCGGGGCCCGGAAGATTCCCTTTCTTTGATCACACGTGCGCCGCATCTCGCAAACCCCCCGCCAATATTCGACAACCCCCCTAGTTACACTAGGGGGTTTGAGTGATATTTTTTTCTTGCCCGGGCACCTGCCGGGTCCCGCGGTAGCGGGGTCTGGCAGGTCCCCTTTCCTCTATCACAGCGTGCGCCGCATCCTGTACCCCCCCCCCTCCCCCAACCTACGACAAACCCCCTAGTTTAAATGGGGGGTTTGGTAGGGTCATCGCAAGCTCGCAGGGAGGTTTTGCCGTGACACCCTCCTCCGAGCTCGCGACGACCGGCGAAGATCGAAGTAAAAAACCATGTCAAATGTGATATATACATGAAAAAGAAATCAGCTGTGTCCATTTTTACTCGCACGACATAAAACATGGATACTGCTGTCATGCTGTTTTTTACCATGGACAACGTAGTCTCTTGTTTTTTACTCTAGACACCACCGTCAGTTCGTCTTCTACTATGGACACTACTGATTTATCTGGCAAAACGATGGGTATTTTACTACTCCGTCCATTTTCTGATTGGCTGGTTGGCTGAGTAACAAGCTCTACAGAGCTGGGGGGGGGGCTAGAACTTGGAGGGGTCTCCCATTGTTGCTCATTCTTGATTCCTAATCAGTCACTTCCAGTTTGCAGCTGCTTTATGGGGCTAACACGGGCGCATGCATTTCTGAGTAACAAACCCAGAGCACTCACACTTTGACTCTAGAGCGGCGGACTGAGGGGGCAACAGACTAAGCAATGAGCGTGGAAGCCCGCACGCTACATCAACAACGCTACTGCCCCAGCCTGCTCTCTAGCACAGTTTCCAGCTATACATGCCGCGACGCACGGTGGGTGACGCACGAGGCCCTGATAGTTTGTCCTTAAACCGGCCCAAAACCACTGTTATAGCCGTAACTCCGCGTAAAAGCACCCAAACGCAACATCGTCTAAACCCCGAGATGTAAAATCTTGAGCCAGATGCTTCGACTGGTCACACACACAAGTCCGACATCGATCAATTGACAGACAATACAAAACATGCAAATTGGGGTCAAGAGATAATCCACCAAGAAAACTTTAGCGACTGTAGAAAGAATGTTGAGAGTCGGTCATGGACACGACCTACAGGTCATAGAAAGCTGTACCAATACACGGGGATGAATCACATCACAACATCGCACCTATTCATGTTCTAGTGTGTCATGTGATTTGGTTGTAAGGCCGCGACAGCGAGAGCAAAGCTAGAGCGAGACCTTGCAACCTCTTGGCCACCGATTGAGCGATAAACTCGATGTACGACTAGCATGTGGTCTGTCGATGGCCTTCTGGTCACCTGACCGATAGCAGGCCATATCGGAGAGCAGCTTCTAGCTTTCCACCGGCTAGCGAGGGGCTTACAGATGGCAAGCCCTCTTCATGGCAAGTGGTGTGTATTAGCCATCCCTCGGTTTTGCAAGGAGGGAGGGCGGACTTGGCCCTCCCATTTCACATTTGACACGAGAAGAAAAGCAATTGTAGGAAGTGTAGCAACAAGAGCGACAACGACGAAGATAAGGATGACAACAAGGAATTGTTGTGATTTGTGACCTTCCTAACGACCTGTACAGTTTACTGTGACCACTCGATTGTGTCCATGCTCGTGTTGGTCGCTGATGCGGACCCTGGTGGTACCGGTGCGTCTTTTGGCAATGGACTACAAGCTTGAAGCTGATCGACGACCGTTCCGGAGCTCTGGATGCAACACGTAGGAGTTTATCGGTGAACTAGCCATGGGCTTGATTTGCATGTGTTTGCATTGTGTGTCCAGCATTTAATGCCACATGCATGCATTTGGCAATGGTAGCATGAAGCTTGTGATTTTGCACGCCTAGGTACAGACGACGTAGCATTCTGACATGTTCGTGCTGAGTTACGACCAAAATAGTGGTTTTGGGCCGGTTTTAGGACAGATCTTGTGCTCTCGCATGCGATTCCCAATGTGCGCCGCGGCAGGTACTTATGCCATGGACCTGTCATTTGTCATATCTCTCTGCAAATGCTTTTGAAGCATTATGACACTTTGCCTTGTGTCTCCTAGCAACACCCTTACCGTTGTGTGTACGACTTGTGATTATCACCATTGTCTGACCAGGCACTCGCGCCTAGTCAGCGGCTGTGTTGCTAGGAAGTTTCCACTCATCTTCCCATGGTATCAGAGTGGTGAGACAATTCTCGCCGAGCTCCGAAGCAAAGACGCAACAGAGCTGAAGCAGTGAGCGTCACCCCTGTAGCCGATCCACAGGGACCTGACTACGACAGCCAATTTCCGTCAACGTCACCCACCTTCAGCACGTGAGAGTACATCAGTAGCAGCCGCTAGCAGCAGCAGGCGACATCTGCAGCAGGCGGTAGTCGCTAGCAGCTGCAGATGTTAGCACTAGCAGCGGCGGTAGCAAGCCGCTGCTGCAATAGGCGGCGATGGGTAGTAGTAGCAGCATTAGCAGTGTGCGGCAGCAGTTGTAGCACGTAGCAGGAGCAGTGTGCAACAGCGTTGCGTAGCGGCGGGAACAGCAGCAATGGCAGGTAGCTGTAACATGTAGCAACAACAGCATTGAGTAGCAGCATCAACAGTAGCGTAGTAGAGCAACAGCGTAGTAGCAGCGCGCGGCGGCAATAGCGCACGGTGACAACAGTGCACAACAGCTGTAGCATCCAGCAACAGCAATGGTAGCGTACAGCTGCTATAACAGCTACGCACGTAGCCGCATGGCTACTGCTGCAGGTGCCGACGTAGCAGCAACAGCAGTAGCAGCCGAGCAAAAGCTTGTAGAGCTTTCACGTAGCTTTTGCGCAGCTGTTGCTGAGGAGGCGTCCCTCCCCCCCCGCGTGCAGCAAGGCAACAAGCACGAGGGTTGTCAAAAAAGAACGAGGACTTTTCCAATGTCAGCATTTTTCTTGCTGACATCATCAGATCCGTGCTAACATCAGCAAACCCTTGCTGACGTCAGCACTTGCCTTAGTCAAACTTTTGGTTGGAAAGGTCAAAAGTTGCCAGTATTTGAAATCCTCGAAAAACGCTGACGATTCTACAATCCGACCAGTTTGACACCCCGGCCCATATTGAGCGATGACATGGCTCCGGCCGCTCATAAGGGCAAAAGACCTCTAGATCCCTCTTCTTCCTCCTCAGGGGTCATGAGGACCTGCGAAGCCAGCAGGACAAGATGTGTCATGTGTAGCAACAGCAAACTGACGCAATGTGTACGCACACAGGGCTTCTTTGTGGTCCGTCTACGACCCCACGGCAGACCTCCGAGGGAGCTGTCGGTGTCGCACCCTCCGTAGAGCAATCAGCACCAGCGCCGGTGACAGGAGTAGAACGCGACCCGCCATCCATTGATCCTTTGAATGAGGACCCCGACATGCCAGGCATGGAGGGCGGCTCTCACAAGAGTCAGATTTGTGTGCTTCAGGAGCGTCTGCGCCTGCTCCAGACGGACGCCTCTTGGCCCCCACACACATCTCGTTCCTTTCTTCCCGACATTCGATCCTCGCCAAATCTCCACCCAAACGACTTTCCTCTTCCCAGTGTCTTCCTCAACCGTCGCCCTTCTTAGCCTGTTGTTCCTCTCTCTACGGAGTGACAACCCAAGGATTTCGAGACACCGCCCCCACGGTATGTCAGCGAGGACCGTTTTGACTGCTGGGAGATCCTTTTCCAGGTTTGGGCCACTTCATAGGGAGTATGGACCTACTACCAACGACCAGGGCGATGCACGGAATCCTTTACGCCATGCCGCGCGAGACCGTCGTAAACTTTTGCTTGTTCCTTGGAGAGAGCGGCACAAGCACAGGTACTGATCCACGTGGAGGCTGGGACCTGGAATTATCCTAGCTTGCTGCAGTGACACACGCCATCCGCGCTGCTCACATTCGTGCTTTTCATTCCCTTTGTCAGGGGCATGCCGAGTCTGCTGCCAACTACCATTGACGCGCCATGCACATCTGCACGCGCCTCGAGACCTCAGAAGGTACATAGTTGTGGACACTCCGCACGATCATGCTCGGAGTTTGCCTTGAGCACGCAGATATCTTCACAAGGTATAGCAACGCCGTGCTCGAGCCCTTCTCCACCTCCCTGCAACGTCAGTCCCGCCACACGCTGCATACCTTCCGCTCGGATCGCGGTGGCGAGTTTCTTGGCAAGATGGATTGTTTCTTGGGTGAGGACGAGGTTTTTCACCAAGTCTCCGTTCATGCTACTCCTCAGCAGAACTGTGTCTATGAGCGCCGGAACTGCACCATAAATGATGCAGTTTGCGCTATGCAGTTTGAGTGCGGTCTCCCAAAATCCTTCACCTGTGAAGGATTTGCCTACATGACTTGGGTCTAGAAACGCCTCCCGCACGGTCCCCTTCCGGACCACGTCACACCGTACAAGCTCTGGTTTGGCCACCGTGCTCACCTGCACCTTGCTCGCATATGGGGATCCTTGGCTTCTATGTGGTACACCGAGGATCAGCAGGGGTCCAAGGTCTCACGGCGAGGTTGCTTGTGTGCCTTTGTAGGCATCTCGCCGCGGTCGAAGGCCTTTTTTTTTGTAGATCTTGCTCGTCGTCGCATCGTTGAGTCACGCAACTTGCTCTTCTTTTAGTCTCTCACCTACCGTGATCGGACATCGATCACGTCGCTGTCCGTCACTCACGTACTCACGTGCGAGGTTTCTCAACGGATGGAGGAGTCTAGGCCTGCGAGCACCTCTCGCCCTGCAGATGTGTCCATTTGAGTTCCCTCCACTTCTCTGTCTCCGGTTCTTGATGACCCATCGATCATCGCCGTCGACCCAGAGACCTCTCCGGCACAGCCGGGTTCTACACCTTTTCCCTCGCACCCCACAGGAACCCATGATCCTATACCTTTGTCCGCGAGTACTCATACTTCTGTGAGTGTTCCTACCTCACCTGCTCCTACTGTCACACCAAGTCCCATGTCTCCTACACACGCATCTCCTTGCACGGCATCACCAGCTTCTTTGCCTCAGCCCTCGCCAAATGTGGTCGTGCCTGTCTATGAGCTTGAGGTGCGCCCCTCAAGCCTTGGTTACTCACGTGAGCCCGGCGGTCGTCTTCGACCATTGGACTCCGGAGGCCAGCGAGTGTCAGGTTCTGGACCTAGGCGCTCCACTCGCACCATCGCGAGTGGTGATCCCGACACAGAGGCCCTAGGCCTGAGTGTCCGCATTGAGCACACACAAATACATCCAGCGTGCCCCGTTGGGCACGATCTCATCACTCGCGAGTTTCATATCGCTCGTGATGCAGCAGCTGACCTTGTGGTCGTCAGACCTAGCACTGAGGCGTGTGCTCTTGCCACACACAGCTCTCCCTTTATGGCGCCTGACCCGGGCACACTGAGGGAAGCTCTCTTATCACAGGATGCTGACGGTTGGCATGCTGCCTAAGAGGATGAGCTTTGCACCATCCAAGAGCACGCAATTTACGAGCTAGTCGACCTGTCACCTGGGAGGCTATTCAGGTCAAGTGTGTCTTTCGCAAGAAAATGAAGCCGAACTGCTCACTGGAACGTCACAAGGCTCGCTTGGTCGTCAAGGAATTCTCTCAGATTGAGGGCACCAATTACACTGACACCTTTGCCTTTTCGGCCGCATGACCTCAACTCGAGCTCTATTCAGTGTAGTAGCACATCATGACTGGGAACTGCACCAGATGGACGTGAACAATGTGTTTCTCCATGGCTCTCTTGATGAGGAGATTTACGTGGCTCAGCCACCTGGCTTTGAGGACGATGACAAGGTCTGGCGCTTGTGGAAGTCCTTGTATAGCCTCAAGCAGTCTTCTCGGTGTTGGCACCAGGAGATCATTCGCACCCTGACTCGTGCGAGATATGTACAGAGCGAGGAAGATCCCTCTCTCTTTATCCGACGGACGCCTGAGCGATTCACCGCCATCTTGGTCTATGACTAAGACCTTCTGATCGCGTCTCCATTCATGGAGGTCGTGAAGGAGGCCAACGCAGTCCTCCGGACAACCTATAGGATGAAGGACCTTGGCCTTGCGAGATACACACTTGATGTGGGGGAGCACTTTAGCGACCTCCTTGGCGTAGTGCCACGGGCCTCCACACCTCTCACAACTGACGGGTAGGATGCCCAGAAGGTAGAAGATCCCACACAGTTGGGGGAGACAAGGTATGTGACCTTGTACTTCCGTCTCATCGGATCTCTGATGTACCTGGCCACTACTACACGCCTTGACATCGCCCTCGCCGTCAACCTCCTTGCACAGTGTACTCAGGCTCCACGCGCCAGGGCCCTTCATACGGCTGTGCGAGTGGTGCGGTACGTGGTCTCTACATCGTACCTTGGACTCTGCTTTCGCCGGCAGTGTTCGGTGGTCCTTGACGGCTACACCAACACCAACTGGGCCTAGAGTCTAGATGGATACACTCGCACCGGTTACGTGTTCGTTCTCGGTGGTACCGATGTGTCCTGACGAAGCGGGAAGCAGGGCTACATTGCATATAGGAGGCAGAGTATGTTGCTCTGGGTGCAGGGGCTACTTGGACTGTATGGCTACAGCGCCTGTTCCTTAGTTGGGTTAGTCAGTACCTGCCATTGTGCTTCGTTGCGACAACCAGAATGCTCTTGCCATTACAGAGAAGTTGGGTGTCTTTCACGCTCGCACGAAGCACATTGCGGTAGAGCATCACATTGTGCGTGATCTGGTGGAACGACACGTGATCTCCGTCCAATGGGTTGGCACTGACATGCAACGTGTTGATTTCTTGAAGAAGGCACTAGCACGCGGGAGGTTTCTGATGGCTTTTCGTTCTGTTGGGCTTCATCCCTTGCCTGAGAGTCGTTGAGATTGGGGTGTGTCTATGTCTGTGTTACAACTGTTTTTGCACTCGTTGTACTCGTTTCACTGGTGCACGTGTATGGACATGCATACCATCGGGTAATAGGGCAGTGTTGTGATTTGTGACGTTCCTGTTGACCTGTACAGTTTACTGTGACCACTGGGCCGTGTCCATATTCGTGCAGATCCCTGATGGGGACCCTGGTGGTAACGATGCGTCGTCTGGTGGTGGATTACCAGCATGGAGCTGACTGACGACCGTTCCAGAGCTCTAGACGCTGCCCGGGACCTCCTCCAGATTTTCTGCAGCACGTAGGAGTTTATCGGTGGACTAGCCGTGGGCCCGATTTGCATGTTTTTGCATTGTGTGTCCACCGTTTGATGCCGGATGCATGCATATGACCGATCGTAGCGTCCAACTCATGATTTTGCACGTCTAGGTTCAGACGACGTAGCGTTCTGACATGTCTGCGCTGAGTTGCGCCCAAAACAGTGGTTTTGGGCAGGTTCTAGGACAGATCTTGTGCTACCTCGTGCGACACCCACTGTGCGCCGCGGCAGGTACTTATGCTATGGACCTGTCATTTGTCATCTCTCTCAACAATGGTATTGAAACATTATGATACTTTGCCTTGTGTCCCCTAGCCAGACCCTTGTCGATCTGAGTATGACTAATGATTGTCATCACTGTCCGACCAGGCACTGACGCCTAGTCAGTGGCTTTGTCACCGGGAAACTTCCACTCATCTTCTCAAGAATGAGAGGATGAAGAATGTGGCAGCGTTGACGACAACGGTGGTAAAATTTGGATGACCATAGCCACCAATGAAGCCAAGGAGAGGGATGATGCCCACACTAACATTGAAGCTGCTCTTGTAGCCAAAAACAAAGACTAGGACAATTCAAGCGGGAAAGAGGTAAGGTAAAAACTAGGCGGATGATGATGGGGGGGG
>SZWC01014254.1:28017-40241 GCA_023375785.1 Penium margaritaceum | reverse complement strand
ACAAAGAGAGAGAGAGAGAGAGAGAGAGAGAGAGAGAGGGAGTGATGGAGGGAGGAAGGAAGATGTATCTCTCTTGAAAGCAGGTGTGACTGGGACTGCTGAAAACCAATCACAAACAACCTCACAGTGGACCAGATTATTCACCCGATATGACTCTGTACAGGAGGCACAGACATCAAGCAACAGCCTCAGGAATGAAAAGAATAGACGAGTAAGAAGCCCCAGACTGGAATTAGCTATGAGTTCCGCAGATCGAGGTCTGAAACCCTTGGATTTTCACCAGCTGCAAAATCCTCATCAGCCATCCTCCCTTGCATGGGCGATGACCGCAATGAAGAAGTGGATGTGTTTGTGCTGCTGCCGATGGGGACAGTGGGGGTTGAGTTAGTCTGAGGTGAGCCGCCACCAGCATCGTCATCCACACCACCCCCATCGTCCCCAGCCGCATCGTGTTCGCTGCCGGAATCAGACGCCATGTCTGATTCCCCGGCTTCCGAGTCCGAGTCCGCATCGTCTGGAAGAGTGGAGCAAATTGAGATGAGGGCACGGGAGCACGGTCTGCTGCGCCGGGAACCTGGAAAGAGATTCCCGCCAGCACCAAAGCAGGCGAATACGGCGCACAGGGCCGGCGGGTAGGGGAGGGAAGAGGAGGGGCAGGAGGGGGAGGTGGCGGGGGAGTGGTCGGGGTCATTGGCATGGGACGAAAGGCGCACGGGAGGGAGGGGGAGGAAGCTTCCAGTTCCTGAGGAGCCGGAGTCTGGCCGCCTCATGACTCCTTCGCGGAGAATAATCTGTGGAAAAGCCGCTGATTGTCCCTTTCACCTCGATGGCTGGGTGGACGTGGCCGCCAAGGGTGACTTCAGTAGGTGTACGAATAGAGGGCAAGTCCGATAATGCGGAAGCGTACTGTGCCAGGCAGTTGCTCCCTCCTCTCCCAGAAAGGACAAAAAAAGCCGAAAAGATGACCAAGGAGAACGTTGCCTATTTCAGGACCGATGCTTTGCCGCACACGTCGCTCTCGGTTCAACACTTCGCATCGCCACGTGCAGAGCGCGTGCCACAAGTAAGTGCCTTAATCCCGCGCCATGCGCATGTGCCACGAGCCAGGTTGCGACCGAGTTCTGCCGATCCGCCAGCGACAGTCTGAGATGCAGCCACTTCAGCTTCGAAACAACGAAAACCCCGCGTACGAGATTCGAGTTGCACCTCTCAGGACGACCTCGATTCACCTCCGGGCCAGGGTGCTCGTCGCCTTCTGCGAGCGGCGGATGAGTCGCACTGAGCAAGGACCGAATTGGCAGGATGGAGGATCGCGGAAGGTGATCGCTGTCGTCTACGCGGGGCTCCGTGCTTAGAGGATCGTGGGAACAAATGTTTGACTGGCGATGAGGCCGTTGGGCGCCAGGATGGGGATCGCGTGAGGCATTCGGGATAGCCCAGGCGGGATTTGACTAATGATTTTTCACAAATGGGTTTCAGGGCGTAAGGGTGCGACTTCGACCTTCCCTTAGTCCGTGTCAGAGAGATCCAAACCTGCCGCAGTATTACCAGCAAAACTGGCAGGAACAAGCCAGGCCCTCGGAAAGCGAAGACTTCAGACCGAGATCAGTGGTCGGATAACCATGGTTTGTTTGGTCGGCCAAAATGCAACATGCCATTCCACATCTAAGCATCAACATTCTATCGTTTTGTAGGCGTCCAATACCATATTCACCAGCCTGCAGGCGAAGTCCTGGAAATGAAAACCAGAAACCCGATGATTCAATCACTCTACAATTTCTAGCAACGCAAGATCTTTATGCCTTGCTTGATAGATAAAAAACAATGAAAACAAGGGTTACATCCTCCTTTAGGTATAAATTTGGAACAGAAATAGACATAAGGCGTACATGCAAGAATTCAATGAGAAAAACTTTCTTTTAATTCGAGATAAAATATTCTCTTATTACATATGTATCTCATGTTCCCTTCCCAAACATGAAAGGTAAAGTTATTGTCATGATGTGTAGAATACTGTAATCTTTTTCTTATCTTCATCGGCTCTTAATGTTGTCGGTAGTTGACCTCTAACACATTCCATTAATGCATGTAATTACATTCTTAAAAAATAATTGTCTACGGTCGATGGTTTTGTGTTTTGACATGATAGAATGTGGCAAAAAACCACTCAAAAGATTGGTGGTCCAAAGAATTGTTTCCTTCTTAGGTTTGTCAATTGTTGATTGAATATTTCGAGGAATCGTTACCAAGCATGTTTGGGCTTTGGTTTGTGGTGTTAAAATGTTAGTGGCGTTCCATCCTACAGGCTTTATGGGGTATGAATGTCAATGTTGTTGTTTATGCTATTGTTTGATGATATAGGGCTGATATTGTTTTGCGATGTATGCTCGGTTTGGATTGAAGCAGTTAAAGTGGATGTTTGATTCTTAGAGAGTGGTTCAAACACATTCTTCTAGCTTCCCTGGTTGATGTGCAAATGACACTCAGAGGTATTGAAACTGAGTCAGTTGAACAAGCGCAACAGTTGAACTGATGCGCTTGTTTTAAGTTGTTGAATGAAGTTACCGCATAGTTGTAGATGGAAAACGGAATAGTTGTCTCTGCTCACGTGCCGCATCGCGCGGTGACTTCACGCTATTCATCCCCAGTTATGCTCGCGTGTGCTCACGTGCCCTTTTCGCCTTCTCGAGAAACGGTTGGTTTCATCGACTTGCGTGCCTTGCAGGGCATACCAGCGACAAGCGTCGCCTCGTACTGGTCGGCTATGGGAGTTAGCTCTCTACGGGTGTGTTTAGCATTATCCATCTTCCTGCATTTCTCTTCCGAGTTGGCTGCGTCGCCTGCCCCTCTCCTCAGAAGAAGTCGATGTCGACCGTCCACGTGGAATGTTTTTGGTCGGCGGACGATGTATGTTCATCTGGAAACGGACCCTCCGACCAGTCGATCGATTTGTTGCCTTGAAAGCGATAGGCGGCGAGTCCAACACGGTATCCGATTACGGCTTTGCACTACATACGATACAAACCCTGAGAATGATTGCTACCCTGTCTCAGCGCAGTTTTGTCGTCGAATCAGATTCCGCTTCACTACTACGCCAGCCATCCGTCGCGTACCTAGGAACGGACCAGCAGGCGGTGACATTTTGGGCAACTCAACTTCGCCTTCTCTCGCACGACGAAACACCAGGTAAACTACGGATGGAGACGATGTAACCAACTTTCCGCAACTTGAACTTCATTTCCTTCCACATGTTTTCTATGAACGTCGCCGAAACGTTAAAGCTGCTCAATGCACGCCAAAAATGAACAAAGAAAACTAGGTTGGGCAAACTTGTCCGCGGCGACGACCTGACCAGTCGCCATGACTGGCTACGACGACGACGGCAGGTATGTATGACAAGAGCCAGATCCAAAAGCTAGTTTTCCAAATATGTGACGGTCAGCGATGACTGCTACATTGATCTGGCCAGCTAATCTGACCTAAGACGTACTCCGATGTAACACAAGGGCCCACAGCTGTAGGCAGCGATGACGGCGCGATTACAACGGGCGCGCTATTTCTTAAACTTTTCAAATATGCATTATTCTCTCGTCGAGTTGTCATCAGGTCATTAGCATCGACCATGGTACAAAATACAGGACCTCCGATCGAACTAGAGGGGATGTAAGACGGTCACAGCCATCCGCTAAAACTTGCGGAACTCTAAAAAGGTGAGACGGCCAATCAAGCCTGGCCGTCAAAACGACTGCCCAACCGTTCAGGTCGGCGTACGGTGTTGACCACCGCTACCAAGGCGGAGCTTCCGGTAGGCTAGGAAACCAGGTAGCCTTAAATACTCTTCCTCCAGACGAGCCCGACGCATGTGCTACAGACAAGGCCCAAACTAGGATTATCTGGTTAATTTATCCAACTAGGTTCCAATGTTGCAAAAATGTGCACAGGGTGCACCTCTGCATTGTCTCCTTCCTAGCTATAGAATTCGCCCAACATTCAAATCATTTTGCCAGATCTACAATCACCTTGCCAACCTCTACTAAAGACAACCAACCCACAAACCAAAATGAACATCACATTATCCCTCCTCCACCTTTCATTGGAAACACATCTACTAAAGCATAGCCAAAAACACCACTTAAAATCAGGCCACAAAACGTGATGCTACGCATCTTGTACCGCTCCATCCAAGTTAACCATCGTTATCGGTTCCTTCGTCCTCCATCCTCGCCATTATATCCGAGATGTGGACTGCCTAAAACGATTGAACACTGCTTCCTCTCCTGCAAGTGTTTAACGCCAATCACTATACGCCTGAAAAGACTATTCCTAGCATTCTTCCTTGGAAAACACCTAACCACCAGACCTCCTCTTTGGCCCAACAACCACCACTCCTAATCGCCTCCTTTGCGACATCCTCAGCGCTAACGCCTTCCATAGAATTTGGCACGAACGGTGGGCTGATCCAAGAAGAGACCTAACACCAATCATGTTATCAGTTATCCCAGGACTGCTCCAGGAAAACCTCACTCGTGCCACCTAATGCATCCAATCTCGCACTATGGGGAGATCAAAACAAAAAAGGATAAATTGACCAGATAATCCTAGTTTTTGCTCTATCCTAATGGGATCTGCCGGTTCTAGGCAGATGGTAAAGTTTTGAACCTATCTGATTCCTAGCCTATCGGATGCCCAGCCCTGATAGCGGTGGTCGCAGAAGTAAGCCGACCTGAACGGCTGAATTATTGACTAACCGCCCAGGCCATTCTGGCCGTCATTTATTCAAAAAAACTTCGCCATGCTTGCTTGAGATTTACTGACGTGCTAGCCTTCACACATTCACGACGGTTCAAATGCAGGTCCTATTCTGTTCTCCGTAATTAGTTAGGTTCAGCCAAAGTGGGGGTGACTGAAACATCTACAATGATGTAAAATTAGTGCCCTTTAAAAACTTGACGTTTAGGCGGCGTACCAGGTAGGTCTCTCACGTCAGGTCAGAGTTTGGCGCTTACGAGATTCGCCGGCGGAGTTTGCCATGCGCTATTGCTCGCCGTCACATAATATTTAACCTATTTTTCAAAACAATCGCTCGCCTTGTATACCTGTCCTCATCGTCGCAAAAGGTCGTGGCTACTGGTCAGGTCATTGCCTCGGACAAGTTTGCCCAACAAAAAACCATTCCTCTGATAATGTCATCCATCTTCCATGCCCCCTTCCTTTGCGCAGCTAAGGAAGGCGGGATCGACACAGACATCTTCCTCACCTATGATTACCTCCAATGGTTGAAACACCCTCCAGACTATACCTTGTAACTGTTTGGGGGTCTGGGTTCAATCCCCGGGCTTGGTTTGGTGTCCATGAGACCCTCCCGTTCCGATCGGTTACGACCAAGGGGCAAAAAAATGCATAAAGGTGCACAGGGTCACGTAGTAACCCATGCAAGTTTGGTTGAGAAAGGAACTCAAAAAGTTGTGAATGAAAATGGAGGGGAAAGAATCATCTAAAAACTCCATATATCAAATTTCAATCTTATCTTGAAATATTTCGATTCGGAGCGTGTTCATACCATTGTCTTATTTTCACATTACTTCCAAATGTGATCTCCTAAGATTGTGTAAGAAATTGTATTCTACCCAATTTCCTGTGCGGAAAATATCCATGGACTATATTCCGCACATTCATTGTATCCATACATGTATTCATGTCTGTTTACATTGACATGCATCCATCTATGATTTTTTACAAGTATAATTGGAATCAAAACTATTAAATGCATTCAATGCATGTAATGTTTCCTTCATGTACTTGTGATTCAACCATTGTATATCAATGATTGGTTCTGAATTTGTCTATGACCACCAATTGCAAGTACAATACAACTCATCCTTCGTGTTACATGATAATTTATATTATTACATTGTTCATAATATTTCATCCTTCTTGAGCACATCGATCCACAATTTCAGATTTTGGAAAATTGTAATATGAAGCCGGGTATGTAGCTCCAGCTTTCTTCAATAGTGACGATATTGGTTTCTCGACTATTCATCTCGCATCCGGAGACTAATGTGGTTGAATGTGCTCGTCTCGTTGACCAGTCCTGAGCGTGTGAGAGAATAAAAGTTAGTACGCCTTTAAAAATTGACCGTGTCGAGTATTCTTGGTTTATTTCATGTGTCCCATAGAGAAAGAAAGCAACAATCACAAATCGCAGGTTGGCGGACGTCTCAAAAACAGGTCCACGAACCGATTACAATAGGTTACTACGTAACCCAAAAATTCGCCTGGAATATAAGTTGGACCTCACGGTCGCCGTTTCTTACACTTGAACAACACCCTTTCCTACAATATGGAAGAGTGTTACTCCGACGATGTCTTGTCCCAAATGCCCAAAACTCCGTGAGTGGACATTTCAATCATTACATTCATGGACCACCGCACAGATACTTCGGGATTTTTACATCATTCGACCAGGGACATTTTAGTCAGTTGCTCTAACCTCTAGTGTTACGTATTGAAAGTTTTCTTCACAACTTTCACCACTTTTTTTAAAAAGGTCGACAGATGTGTCGTGAACCACGTCGAGTTTTTGATGATGTTTGAGTGACTCCTTGACAGCGCTAGACATTTTTTAAGGCCCCTGACTTCTCTGAAAAGATTTTCTAAACAACCAGTATGTGCAACCTCGCACGTGCGCTTGGCTTGAGCACCGAGGACCTGTCAGATGCGTTGGTCTCAATCTCGACATTGTGAATATGTGCTCGACTCACTTGAAAATTGTCAATAAAGTACACTTGCTGACTAGTACAAATTGTTTATTTGTCCCCAATCCTCAAACCATCTTTTGTCCTGCACCACAACCCTATGTGTTGGTTGTGTCTGTCGAACATGCAAGTGACCTCTTGACTCCATTCATTAACACACACCATCACTACACGTGACTCAGCTGATACGAAGCTCAAGACACACACGTGGGTCACACATCATTGGCGTTTCAGCCTAGTGCAAGATTGGTGCAAGCCCATCATTGCTCAGTTCTACAAGAGAGAGTGCCTACTGATTTCAGCACATGGTGATTGGATGTGGTGTGGCTAAAACATGAGAGAGAATACTAACAGATGATTCCACGTAAGCTCGTGGTTGACATGGCTTACAGTTTTACTCTTGTGCATGCTTTGTTAGTTGTGTAGCTTATTGCACCGGGTTGCTAATCGTGTGGGGCCACGCTCTCAGTCGGTGCGAGGTGTGAGTGACCACTACATCTTTTTGCTGACCAGTTTGGGTCGACCTGGGTTGGCGGCTGCTCCTGACATGGAGCTGCTCGTGTGGGTGGTGCGGTCAACCGGCTACTAAGAGCACGCTAGCTCTTGATCCTTGTTACTTGACTCTTGCCGTTCTCTCTAGGCATTTACCAACTCGTTGTTCCACCTGCCGCCATCGATGTTGTGTGAGTGTGCCTTGCATGGCAAAGAGGGTGCGCTGGCTTCTCGCCGCTACCTACTGGTATCAGAGCAAGAAGGAAACCATCCCTCTCCTCAATCGATCCTAGACTCGAGACGCTTCACACAAAGTAGTGATTTCTCCCGTAGTTGTACCTCTCTCTACGACTGTTGGTCGTCGCACGGTTCACCACTATGCCTCAGAACTCTATCACACAGCTCGCATCTTGCAGTAGTGATTTCCTCCAACTTTGCAGCATCAGAGCTGCGCAAGTAACATGAGACACTCTTCGCTTGGCATATCGCCAACACGCAGCTCCGCAATATTGGAGGAACATGAAATTCAAGCCCAAGTACAACTCACAAATCTGCACCTTCCTGTTCTTGAACTCTTCATCCCCACAGTCTCAGAGATTTACAGCTTAGAAGCACAACAGTCCCGCATCAGTGCATTCCCTAGGTAGCAGGCCTCAGATTCTTTCCAACAAACAGCTCTGCAACCGAGCGGCACCATAGTTCTTTTGCTCAAGACTGTTGAGTAGCAGCTCTGGTGCATTTCGTTGCGTTGTCTTAATATCCGCGCAACCCCGCAGCCTGTAGGACACAGTCACGTCTGAGCGACAACAAATAGCTTTGCCATCCCACTGCCTCACGTAGCACCCACACGCATGGTCCATAGCCTCACGACACTCGTACTTCACAGTTGCGTTGCATACACTACGTCTACTCTACACCGTAGCAGCAGCAACAACTGTGTCTACGGCTTGAGCCACCACCCTGGCTTCACCTCCATATATTGAAGCAGCCCCCACCTCTCAAAAGGGGTTGGCTTGAATGTGCTTGAATCAACGAGAAAATTGAACGCTACGAGGAGGAAGGGGACCGGGCGTGGCTCGAGGCGTGGACATGCCGCCACGGTTATGACTATATAGATTACTATCCCGGGGAAGACTACGAATCAAGTGATGACAAGGCTCGCGCTAACGCTACTAAGCACGCAACCTTTCGTCAATCTACTTGTAAAGACTTGCAAACCGCGTAGAATGCACCAACCATTGGACCCCCACGCGATTATCTTTTGTCCTCCATCCACTGTAAGCCATCCCATTGCCCATAGGAAGCGTCGGCAGAGTCCTCTTGTCAACATTGTTGTAGCGGCAAGAGACGCACCAGCAGCCCCAGCAGGACCAGCCAAGGCAACCTCACGTTGCGCCGCATCTCCTGCTGCCTCACACGTAACTGCTTCATCTCTTGGATCACCTAACATCTTCGCTATTCCGGAAGCAGTAAATGTCTCTAGTATTGTTGTCTCTTCCACATTTGCTGCTATTACACGTGCTACGCATCCACCTGCTAGCATTGTTGCCGACAGATACACGCGTGCTACATGTGCACCTATACCACCGTTGCTGTTGACCAAGGATGCCTTGCAGGCACCGCAATTAGTATTGCCACGCAGGTTGTAGCAGCTACGTACACTATCGCGGCTCTTGTAGCCTCAGCTGCCAGTGCTCTCTAGTGTTGTTGTTGTCTCCATCTAGACATCTACAACTCAAGCATATCCTTGAGCTGCATCATCATCTCTCAGCCATCTGATCGACATCCTGGTTATAGCTATAGCTACAATCTCTACCCTCATAGGTGCTACCCTCACTGGAGTAGCCTACCTCGTCATCTTTCCATTGTCCTCTATTGCAGTCATCGTGGCTTTAGCAGCAAATGTGCTGGCTGCCTTATTTGGCCTGCGTCGTTATCTATGGTAAGCAACCTTCCACTTGCTGCTTGGTCGTCTTCCTCTTCCTCTCATGTTTGTTTCTCCTATGGCCATGTGCGTGCGCTCCATTCTTTGTTGTGCAGCACTACCTAGCTAACCCACGCACTTCCTTGCCTTCCCATGCCCACTTGGGCAAGGGAAACTCTACCAAGAGATTCTTTTGTTGAGTCTCGCCTTGCTAACCATGGCGGTTGATGATGACCAGTATGTTGCTCTGTAGGAGGAGATGCGAAGAGAGCGTGATGCTCTTCAAGGAGCCCTCACTACACAACGCACTACAGAATAAAAAATGCACACTGAATAGGGTGACCAAGAGGCTTTTGCCAATCACATCGCTAATCTGGTTCTCAACCGTTTGCACCCTGTATTGCGCTCCGCACCGGTCGCATCCGCTCCTATAGACATTGTTGTTGCACTCTCCACCTTTCCCGTTTCCGCATCAAACACCACTGGCTTGCTCACTTCTAACTCCCTTGCTATTGCGAATGTAGTGGGTGCCACTATTGACAAAGCCCTTGCACGCCCCTTGCGACGCAAACCTGACGTTGACTCCGTACCACCTCACTTCGCCTCTAATACCACCTTTGGTTCCTGGGAGGTTCGCTTCAATGCTTGGGCATAGGGTGAACAGCTTTAGGCGTACTACCATGCGTCCAATCCTTCTGCTAACCCCCCTCTTGTACGTATTGGTGCTGAGTTTGCACGTACTGTTGGTGCTCTCATTCAAGCTGGACCCGATGGTCTCACTGATGAGATTGGGTCCTATAGTACTAAAACAGCCCACCGCACGCCAGCTGACCCTGTTGGCACATCTGCACTCATCAAGCGTTTTACCATGGGCACTGAGTACGCCGCATAGAGTGTCCTTGTAGTACAATTCAACACTCTCTTGATGCGTGATGACAAGAGTGCGCATGCCTACAGGGCCTAGAGCCTCCGCCTTCTACATGATCTTGGCAAGGTGGTACCTGGATAGCTCTCTACTGTCCCCTCTATCGTGATTGGCTGCATCCCCAAGTTATCTGCCATTTTCAGGGAGGAAAACGCCTCTAAGCTCGAGCGTGTTGCCATCGTTCCTATACCTGCCGACACTCCCCTTGGCATTGGGGCTCTTTGGGAGTTTTCTTCCCAGCTTCCCACTGACTGGTGGAGCGACCTCTAAAACAAGCGCACCCATCGTGCGGTTGTTGCAGGTGTCACCACTATACTTCCTCCCACCTCATTATCCCCTACATTTTCATCCTCATCTTCACCCTCAACAATGTCTCTTTTTAGTAAGGGGGGTGGTGGTCGTGGTCACGATCGGGGGAAAGGTACCGGTGGCTCTGGCTCTCAAGGCTATGCCGGTCGTGGCAAGGGGAAGGGATCCAGCAACAAGTCCTCCTCCTCTTCACCTCCCAGCACTAATACGTGTGCCTTTGGCCATTTTGCACCCAATTGCCCATCGCCGCCGGACAGCGAGCACCTTGCCTCTGCGATGCAGGCACACTGGGCGCGCTCCTCCGGTGGCTCTCGGAGCAACCCTTGTGTCGCCACCTCCATTGCTCCAACGAGGTGTACAGCCCCTCTCACTACCGAGGCGGCAGCCTAGAGCACTTCTGCTGCTGCTCCACCCCCACCTTCTTACCCCTGGGGTTGGCTCCCAGAGTATAGCGGGCCGATCTTCTACGGTCCCACATCTTGTGCCTATTCTCCTCCTACCTGGGAGTCTCCATACTATCCTCCTCGCGGTTCCTCTTCTAGTGTTGTCATCACTCCAGACTCACCTAAAGAGAAGTGCCAATTGGACGCTGCGCTTTCTCACGTTGTCCACCATAATCACTTTCGTTATCAGGGAGGTGATTGTAAGTGCTCTAGGTCGGAGCTCCTTGCGTGTGTCGTTAATGGGGAGTTGCGTGGTCCAATGTCCGGTCATGTTCATGGGTGTTCCCCTACTTATGTTTTGTGGATTGAGGAATGGTAGTCTGTGCGCTTATCCAGTTGTCTTGCTGCATGTGGTCAGCGTCTCTCTCCACACACCGCCATTGCTGTAGCGAGTCGTGACCCCTCCGCTGTTTGTGCGTCGGGTAGCTTCTGGATGCTTGAATTTGGGGCCACCTACCATATGACTTCCTTGCGTGCGTCCTTCGTCTCCCTTGGCCTTATTGGCTTTGTCCGCTTTGTTTGCACCGGCTGGGGCCGGATGCTCTCGATTCATGGAGTTGGGGTCGTGTGCTTTGTTGGCCCTAGGAGGGTTGTTCTTGCGAGACGTCGTGTATGTTCCACTTCTTGAGCTAAGTCTTCTCTCTATTACATGACTCGACGACCAGGACATGGACTTCTCCACTAGCTACGGCATTGCCTCTGTCTCACATTGCACCTATGGCTGCATTCTCCTACAGGGCAAACGCTTTGATCGCTTGTTTCATGTTTCCATCTTGTTCTGCTTCAGCCACTACAACCCTTGTGCATGTTGTTCACTCCCTTTCCCCTGCACATGCGCAGTTCCTTCACCGACGCTTGTGCCATATTCACACTATTGCCATGGATAGCCTGCTTCGTGTGCTTCTAACGGATGGTCTCGATGCTGCCATGTTCCCTGGCCCTTGCCCTCCTAACTCCCTTGACTGTGGGGCCTCATCCTCATGAGGCTCTTGGGGGTGTAGGTCGCTACGCTCTTCGTCTCAGTGATGACTTCTCTTACAAGCGTTGGGTCTTTGTCATCAAACAGAAGAGCGATGTTTGCTCCACTCTTTAATCATGGCTTCCTCTTGCTCCACTCTCCTGTAATCACCGTCTCCATGTCTTCCGTTGTGATCGTGGTGGTAAAATCATCGGTCCCACTTCTTGTTTCCTCACGTCTCGAGGGGTGGGCATTGAAACTACGGCCCCTTGTACACCACAACAAAATGGTGTGTCTGAAAACTTGAACATAACTCTTGCTGATGGTATCGGTACCCTGCTCAGTGCATTTCATCTTCCCCCTCTTTTCTCTTTTGAAGCCATATCCTACATGACGTGGGTCTTGAACCATGTTT
>SZWC01014253.1:47981-65172 GCA_023375785.1 Penium margaritaceum | reverse complement strand
GATACCCAAATGAAAACAATGGGGTTACTATGTAACCCAAAAAGAAAACAAAGCGGTCATCGCTCCCTCGCGATTCACGCGTGGGAGTGATCTCCGCATGCAGGATTTTTTCATGCTCGCTCGTCGACGCATGCCGCGAGCGAGCATGATTTTCGACTGGGCTTTTGAGTTTTTTTTTGCCGCTATCGGGCGGATCAGAGTCACACTTTGCGTTTTATGGGTATCTGAGCTATTTGGCCCTTTGCTTTTCCATGCACATTTGCCTCTCAACTTTCCTGAGGGAAGAGAGACTAGGGCGGAAATGTGGTAGGAAAAATGCCTTCGTGGTGTGCTCTTGATGGTAACGGGGTGCAGAGGAGACACAATGCTAGAACGATCACAGATGCTCAGGTTCGGGAAACAACATTGTTGATGTAGCATACATGAACTCATACTCATTGCTTAAGCTGCCCCCTCGGTCTGTTGCCTTGGTTTGTGTGGCTTCCACCTGTCACAATCGACGCGGACTTATTACCCACGTACCCCACGTTGGTGGTATAGGGTGGAGGAGAGCGTGACAACACGACGGGCCTCCGGAGTGTACTGAGACTTCTCCAGCACCTACGTCAGCGTCGACGAGACGTGGTCGATACGTTCCGGCAACCATGTGCGCTTGTCGGGAGCTAGGAGAGTTTTCTCGATGGGTTGAGACCCGCGCACCCGGTGGACTGTACCGGTGCGATAAAGAAAATGTGTGGAAGCTTCCTAGCGATGTTTCTGCTGAGTAGCATGAGACTGATGCCAGTGCCTCGTCAGACGGTGACCACAGTCACAAGTCGTGCACACAACGGCAAGGGTCTGGCTAGGGGACACAAGGCAAAGTGTCACAATGCATCAATAGCATTTGCAGAGAGAAATGACAAATGAGAGGTCCATGGCATAAGTACCTCCCGCGGCGCATGGCGGGTGCTGCACGCGGCAGTGCAAGGTCTGTCCTAAAACCGGCCCAAAACCACTGTTTTGGCCGTAACTCAGCGTAGACGAGTCAAAACGCTACGCCGTCTGAATCTGCACGTGCAAAATCTTAAGCTGGACTCTACGACTGGTCACATGCATGCATCCGGCAACAAACGGTGGATATACAATGCAAAGGCATGCAAATCGGGCCCACGGCCAGTCCACCGATAAAACCATACAAGCTGCAAAAAAAAACTACAGAAGATCCCACACAGCATCCAGGACTGTGGGGCGACCGTCGATCAGCTCCGAGTAGGTAGTCCACCACCAGACGATGCCCCGGTGCCACCTGGGTCCGCATCAGGGAACCGCGAGAGCGGCATCACTCTTCTGCGCAGGCTATAGACCCACCGCATCTCGATGAAGTCATTGGTCAGGGTCAGACATATCGGCCCCGATCGGATAAGGACTCGACGGGGAGAGGACCGAGAAGGTCCGAATGGACAAGCTCGAGGGGACGAAGGGCTCGAGAATGGGAGTTAGGGTAGGTGCAGCGATGCATCTTACCTTGAGCGCAGAACAGACAATCGGTCTTGGGCGGCTCCTCGAAAGAGGCCGCGTCAAGACCAAGGGCGGGCTATGTCCCAATGAGCTTCGACACAGTGTCGGAGCCCACATGACACAAACGGCGATGCAGCAGGCGCTGGTGCTCAGTAGAGAGGACACCACTGAGAAACACACGAGCAGGTAGTCCACCACCAGATGATGCCCGGGTGCCACCTGGGTCCGCATGAGGGATCTGCACGAGCATGGACACGACTGAATGGTCACAGTAAACTGGATAGGTCCATAGGAACGTCACAAATCACAACACTCCCCCGTGACCCGATGGTACGCATGTCCATACACGTGCAGCACTAAAACGAGTGCAACAACAAGTGTAAAAACAATCGTGAAACAGACACAGACACATCCCGTACTCAACCACTCTCAGGCAAGGGATGCAGCCCAACAGAATGAATGGCCACCATAAACGTCCCACGCACCAGTGCTTTCGTCAAGAAGTGAGCACGCTACATGTCAGTGCCGACCCATATGACGGAGATTACTTGTCGCTCCACCAGATCACGCATGAAGTGATACTCAACCGCAATGTGTTTCGTGCGAGCATGAAAGACACTGGAGTTCTCCGCAATGGCATGAGACCTCTGGTTGTCACAACGAAGCATAATGGCGGGCACTGACTGACCCAGCTCAATGAACACGCGCTACAGCCACACTGCCTCAGGAGCCCCTGCACCCACAGCAACATACTGTGCCTTCGACGAGCTACGTGCGATGCACCCCTGCTTCCCACTGCACCAGGACACAATGGTACCAACGAGCAAGAACACGTAACCAGTGCGACCGCGTCCATCTGGGCTCCAGGCCCAGTCGATGTCGGCGTAGCCGTAAAAAACCACCGAGCACTGTTGGCGAAAGCAGATTCTGAGATACAGCGTGGAAACCACGTACTGCACCACTCGCACAGCCACCTGGAGGGCTCTAGCACGTGGAGCCTGCAAAAAATTTGCAAGGAGGTTGACGACAAAAGCGATGTTGGGGCGTGTGGTAGTGGCCAGGTACATCAGAGATCCGATGAGGCGGAGGTACAAGGTCACATGCACTGTCTCTCCTAGATGTGTGGGATTGTCCACCTTCAGGGTGTCCTGCCTGTCAGGTGTGAGAGGTGTGGAGGCCATGGGCATGGTGCCAAGGAGGTCACTGAAGCGCTCCCCCTCAACAAGTGCGTATCGGGCCTGATGCAACAGAAGCGTCCGGCGTTTGCGGTCTCGTGCAATCTTTATGCCAAGAAACATCACTGCATGTTCAAGGTCTTTCATCCTATAGGTAGTATGGAGGACCGCCTTGGCCTCCTTCACGGCCTCCATGGAGGGAGACGCGATCAGGAGGTCGTCCACATAGACCACGATAGTAGTGAACCGCTCAGGCGCTTGTCGGATGAAAAGAGAGGAATCTGCCTCGCTCTGTACATATTCCGCACGAGTCAGAGTGCCTGTGAGCTCTCGGTTGCAGCACCGAGGAGACTGCTTGAGTCCGTACAAGGACTTGCGCAAGCGCCAGACCTTGTCACCGTCCTCAAAGCTTGGTGGGTGGACCACGTAAATCTCCTCATCCAGAGAGCCATGGAGGAACACATTGTTCACATCCATCTGGTGCAGTTCCCAGTCATGCTGAGCCACCACACCAAACAGAGCGCGAGCTGAGGTCATGCGGCCAATAGGGACAAAGGTGTCAGTGTAATCAACGCCCTTGTTTTGAGAGTAACCCTTGACAACCAAGCGAGCCCTGTGGCGTTCCAATGAGCCATTCGGCTTCACCTTCTTGCGAAGGACCCACTTGACCTGAATCGCCTTCCTTTCAGGTGGCAGGTCTATTAGCTCGTAAACTCAGTCGTCTCGGATGGGACGAAGCTCATCCTCGTAGGCGGCAGGCCAGGCGTCAACATCCTCTGATGAGCGGGTGTCCCTCAATGTGCCCGGATCAGGTGCCAATGAGGGAGAGCTCTGAGTGGCGAGTGCACACGCCTCAGAACTGGACCTGACAACCACAAGGTTAGCTGCTGCATCACAAGCGATACGAAACTCGCGAGTGACAAGATCGTACCTTACAGGACACGCTAGATGTACCTCTGTGTGATTTGTACAGACACTCAGGCCGACGGCCTTTGTGCCGGGATCTTCACTCGTAACGCTACGAGTGGAGCGCCAGGGTGCGGGACCTAACACTCGCTGGGCTACGGAGCCCAACGGTCGAAGACGACCATCGGGCTCACGTGAGTAGCCTGGGCTCGAAGGGCTGAGCGCAGGATCAAAGAGAGGCACGACCACATCCAGTGAGGACTGAGGCACAGGGGCAGGTGATGCAGTGGGAGGAGAGGCTGGTGAACTGATGGGAGACGCTGGACGGGGAGTGGTAGTAGGACCGCCCACAGAGACAGGAGTACCGGTGGAGAGAGGGACAACAACATGGATATATGTGGGGCGCCAGGGCGCAGGAGATAAGACAAGCTGTGCCTTTGGACCGACAGCGATGATCGCCGGGTCATCAAGAGCCGGAGACCGAGAAGTGGGGGGGGGGCTCGAATGGACACATTAGCTGGTCGAGAGGTGCTTGTAGGCTCAGACTCCCCCATCCGTAGGAACGTGTGTGACAGACATCGACACAATCAAGGTCAGATCGCGGTAGGTTAGAGACTCAAAGAAGACCTCGTCGCGTGAGTCAACTATGCGACAACGGACGGGGTCCCAAAAACGCCAGGCTTTCGACCGCGGGGAGATACCAACGAAGGCACACAAGCGACCCCGCGGAGAGACCTTGAACCCATGCTGATCCTCCGTGTACCACAGAGAAGCCACTGAGCCCCAGACGCGAGCAAGACGCAGATCGGAACGGTGGCCAAACCAGAGCTCATTCAGTACAACGTGGTCCGGAAAAGGACTGCGCAGGAGGCGGTTCTAGACCCAAGTCATGTAGGCGGATCCTTTGAAGGCGAAGGATTGTAGAAGACCACACTCAGACTGCATAGTATGGACCGCATCCTCCATGGTACGGTTCCAGCACTTAGAGACACCGTTCTGCTGAGGAGTGCCAGGAGCAGAGACCTGGTGAAAAATCCTGAGCTCGGCAAAGAAACTGTCTATTTCGCCAAGAAACTCGCCACCGCGATCCGAGCGGAAGGTGTGCAGCGAGTGGGGAGACTGACATTTAGCCATCAATAGTCAGAGACAAACAGCAAGAGCGGCATCACTCTTCTGGCGCAGGTTGTAGACCCACCGCATCCGGGTGAAGTCATCAGTCAGGGTCAGGACATATCAGCCCCGATCGGTTAAGGACTCGACAGGGAGAGGAGCGAGAAGATCCAAATGGACCAGCTCAAGGGGACGAAGGGCTCGAGGACGGGAGTCAGTGTAGGTGTAGCAATGCATCTTACTTTGAGCGTAGAACAGACAATCAGTCTTGGGCGGCTCCTCGAAAGAGGCCGCGTCAAGACCGAGGGCGGGCTGTACCCTAATGAGCTTTGACACAGTGTCGGAGTCCACATGACACAGACGGCGATGCAACAGGCACTGGTGCTCAGCAGACAGGACACCAGTGACAAATACACGAGTAGGAGGGGAAGGGGTGTAAGGAGAAGAAAAGATGTGATGAACACGATACAGATAATTCATAACAGAGGCACAAAGAACAACACCGCGAGTATGAAGAGCAGTCATTGTCGCGGAGTCGACAGTGTGCTCCACTGAGAGGCCCATCAAAGTGCAAGCACATATAGAGAGCAAGCTAAGCTCAAGGTGAGGCACAAAAAGCACGTTGGAGAGATTCAAGAGGCTAGACAGACCATTGAAGTACACAACCCCAACACCCTAGACTGGCAAGGACTTACCAGAGCCTGTGCGAACGGAGCAAACAGATGCCACAGGATCGAGGACAACAAAGTCACTACGACAACATGTCATGTGGTAAGTGGCACCAGAATTGACGATCCAAGTGCCACCCGAATCACGACTGGAGGATGTCACGGTACAACGAGCAATGGAATGCTTGGTTGCAAACGGGCACTCGGCAACATAGGAGGGAGAACGACAAAGGGCGCACAGGTGAGACTTAGAAATCCAATCGGTACTGTCAGGCCCATCATCATCACATGCCAACTGTGCTCCCCCACACGAGTCATCACGAGAGACAAGAACAGACAAACAAACAGTCAGTGAACCATTAGCTGTGACAACACACTCACACCTGCTTGAGAGGGAATCGCCAGTAGCTGACTGAGCTCGGCGATGGTGCAGTCACGGGGGTCCGGGTCTTCGCTGCTCGCCGGTGGGGAAGCGAAAACTACTGCATTCGTGGTCACTTCGCAACTAGAGGCTGTGTTGCCTGACGCAAACCGCTGTGCGTGTGCAGCCTGAAGACCGCGAGTGATCCGCACCCAGTCGATTGGCTGCTAGCAATCGGTGAAGTAGTGAGCGCTTCACAGCTATAGTAGTGAACAGTGCGTCCACTGCTACCGCCTGATAACTGCTGCTACAATGATTCCTGCTGGCCTGAGCCAAGCTTCTTTTGCTCTTCTTCCCTTGTGCTGTTGATGCCACACCCTGCGTCTAAGTCGGGGTAGCTAGGATGGAAGGGGAAGAGGAGGGCGTGCGAGGGGATAGAGAAGTGAATTGCGAGAGAGGCTTTGGTGGTGATGCGATGATCGGTGTAGCAAGTGAAGTCTCGTGGTGGGCGACGGCTGCCTCATGAGCGGATGTCACTTGGAGGAAAAGCTGATGCGCCCAAGGAAGAAGCTGAAGGGAGGTGGAGAGGGGCTCAAGCGCGCCGTCACTGTACCCCGTGACTCTGATCATGAGCGTGCAAAGCGCCCACAACTGTGTCCATCCTACGGTCCCAAGGCGCATGTAGATGCGCATGGCGCGCCGCCAGTAAGCGACTGCGAGCTTTGCAGATACCTGACAAAGGGAGTGGAAGGTGCAAATGTGAGCCGCGCAAGTGGCGTGCGTCTCTACAGCAAGTAGGGACAATGCCAGCTCCTAGCCCCGACGTGGGTCAGCACCCGCGCTTGTGCCGGCCTCTCCAAGGAAGGGGCGAAAGTCCACGACAGTCTCGCGAGGCATGACGCAAAGGAGTCCGCGCATCACCTGAGCCACTATCAACACCTGGGCACGGTCCGTAACCTAGTACTGACTATGGTAGTAGGGCCAAACCCCCTCTGAAGTGGCCCGGACCCGGAAGAGGATCTACCTGCAGTCAAAGCCGTCCTCGCTGACATATCGTGTGGACGGTATCTTGAAGTCCTTAGGTTGCCGCTCCGTAGGGAGAGCAATCACAGAATGGGGAAGACGAGGGATGGGGAAGACATTGGGATGAGGAAAGTCGCCGACATCGGTCTCACGCGAAGATTGGATCTCCGGGAATAGGGAACCGGAACGCGTCTGCAACTGGCAAAGACGCTCCTGAAGTATGCAAATCTCCCTCTCGAGAGTGTCATCGTCCATGCATGGCATATCAGGGTCCTCCTCGAAAGGATCATGAAGTGGCGGGTCCTGTCCTGCCACTCTCCTTGGTGTAGATCCTAACTACTGTGCAGAAGATGTGACACCGCCGACTCCCCAGAGGTGTGCTGTGGGGCCGTGGACTGACTCCGAAGAAGATCAGTGAGCGTGCTAACAACGTCGGTCTACTGCTACTGTAAGCTACGTATCTCATGCTGCTGACTCCGTAGGTCCACAATGGCCTGCGAGCGTGGGCTCATGATCCCGGAGGAGGAGGAAGAAGGATCTGGTGGTCCTTTACCCTTGTCACCAGTCGGAGGCATGTCAGCGCTAAGTTTGGGGCAGAACGTAAAAAATGCTCCAAACAAGAAATTGACAGCGTTACTGGAGGAGTTGAAACGTCCAGAAAAATTGACATTTTGACCTGAAAATTGCTGACGTCAGCACAACCGATGATGACGTCAGCATTTCTTACGCTAGCAAAAAAAGCTAACATTTTTTTTGCTAGCGTTTTCTCCGCCAACGTTGTTTTTCTTTTTCTTAGGAAGGTCACGTGGACTCACGTGACCGGTGGGGGTGACCTCGTCACCCCTTGCTCGCAGCTGCAGAGGGGCTACATAGTTTCTATGCAACAGAAACTACGAAGCAGCTACAATGCTGCTGCTGCGCTACTAGAATACTGCTGTTGCACTACTGAAATACTGCTGCTGTATTACTGCTGCTTCCGCTGCTGCTGCTTTGCTGCTGCTACGCTATAGTCGCTGTAGTAGCTGTAGTAGCTGCAATGCTGCTGCTGCGCTGCTACTGCACTGTTGTTGCTGCTCGTGGTTGATCATGTCGCTGCAGCAGCAAGCTGTTGCTGCCGCTACGCGCTCTCCTTGCACATTCGCCTCTCAATTTTCCTGCGGGAAGAAAGACTAGGATGGAAATGTGGTAGGAAGAATTCCTTCATGGTGTGCTCTTGATGGTAACGGGGTGCAGAGGAGACACAATGCTAGAACGATCTTAGATGCTCAGGTTCGGGCAATAACACTGTTGATGGAGCATGCGGGAACCCACACTCATTGCTTAAGCTGCCCCCTCAGTCTGTTGTCTTGGTTTGTGTGGCTTCCACCAGTCACGATCGACGCCGACTGATTACCCACATACCCCACGTTGGTGGTATAGGATGGAGGAGAGCGTGACAACACGACGGGCCTCCGGAGTGTACCGAGACTTCTCCAGCACCTACGGCAGTGTTGACGAGACGCGGTCGATGCGTTCTGGCAACCATGTGTGCTTGTCGGGAGCTAGGAGAGTTTTCTCGGTGGGTTGAGACCCGCGCACCCGGTGGACTGTACCTGTGCGACAAAGAAAATGTGTGGAAAATTCCTAGCGATATTGCCGCTGACTAGCCTGACGCTGACGTCAGTGCCTAGTCAGACGGTGACGACAGTGACAAGTCGTGCACACAACGGCAAGGGTCTGGCTAGGGGACACAAGGCAAAGTGTCCCAATGCTTCAATAGCATTTGCAAAGAGAAATGACAAATGAGAGGTCCATGGCATAAGTACCTGCCACGGCGCATGGCGGGTGCTGCACGCGGCAATGCAAGGTCTGTCCTAAAGCTGGCCCAAAACCACTGTTTTGGCCGTAACTCAGCGTAGACAAGTCAGAATGCTACGCCGTGTGAATCTGCATGTGCAAAATCTTAAGCTGGACTCTACAACTGGTCACATGCATGCATCCGGCAACAAACGGTGGATATACAATGCAAAGGCATGCAAATCGGGCCCACGACCAGTCCACCGATGAAATCATACAAGCTGCAGAAAAAATTGTAGAAGGTCCCACACAGCATCCGGGACTGTGGGGTGACCGTTGATCAGCTCTGAGTAGGTAGTCCACCACCAGACGATGCCCCGGTGCCACCTGGGTCCGCACCAGGGAACCGCGAGAGCGGCATCACTCTTCTGCACAGGCTGTAGACTCACCGCATCCGGATGAAGTCATTGGTCAGGGTCAGACATATCGGCCCCGATCGGATAAGGACTCAACGGGGAGAGGACCGAGAAGGTCCGAATGGACAAGCTCGAGGGGACGAAGGGCTCGAGAACGGGAGTCAGGGTAGGTGCAGCGATGCATCTTACCTTGAGCGCAGAACAGACAATCGGTCTTGGACGGCTTATCGAAAGAGGCCGCATCAAGACCGAGGGCGGGCTGTGTCCTAATGAGCTGTGACACAGTGTCGGAGCCCACATGGCATAAATGGGGATGTAGGAGGCGCTAGTGCTCAGTAGACAGGACACCAGTGAGAAACAACGANCAGGGAACCGCGAGAGCGGCATCACTCTTCTGCACAGGCTGTAGACTCACCGCATCCGGATGAAGTCATTGGTCAGGGTCAGACATATCGGCCCCGATCGGATAAGGACTCAACGGGGAGAGGACCGAGAAGGTCCGAATGGACAAGCTCGAGGGGACGAAGGGCTCGAGAACGGGAGTCAGGGTAGGTGCAGCGATGCATCTTACCTTGAGCGCAGAACAGACAATCGGTCTTGGACGGCTTATCGAAAGAGGCCGCATCAAGACCGAGGGCGGGCTGTGTCCTAATGAGCTGTGACACAGTGTCGGAGCCCACATGGCATAAATGGGGATGTAGGAGGCGCTAGTGCTCAGTAGACAGGACACCAGTGAGAAACAACGAGCAGGTAGTCCACCACCAGACGACGCCCCAGTGCCACTTGGGTCTGCATCAGGGATCTGCTCGAGCATGGACACGGCGTCGTGGTCACAGTAAACTGTACAAGTCGACAGGAACATCACAAATCTCAATTGTGACGAGGAGACCCGATGGTTGTAGAAGGGCTTCTAATGTTCGGAAAGCCATTTGCGATGTCTGGATATTGGTTTTCAGTGATTGTAGCACTACTCGTGTTTTCTTGGTGGTTGAGACACGTGCAATCAGAGAGTTGTTCCGGTGCCTCCAAGAGACCACCTTTGTTGTTCTCTTGGTGTAGTGTGTTCTCCCCATTGACTCGTTTGGGTTCCCTTGTTAGGCGCTCCTACATACGTCCGCTAGGGGCTCATTTGTATTTTCTCGTTGTTCTTTCATTGTATGCGTTCCAGACTTAGCCAAATTCTTATCATTTTGTATTGCACTCACACACAAAGCTCATGATCGTGTTTGCATGGGCCTGAATGCTCTAATTTCCAACTTGGTATCAGAGTAGAGGGGGGCATGTGAGCAGCAGAAGCAACAATAATGGATGGAACGCACAGAGAACGTGCCAGGTGGCGCTACGCGCTAGCAACGTGAGGGAGCGCAAAGTGACTACACGTGATCCCCACAGGGGCGGTGAGCAACGCACAGCAGCAACAGTGGTTGCGGCAGTAGTAGTAGTAAGAGCAGCAAAATCCACAACAGTGGCAGTTGTCGTGCACGTAGGAGGAGTGGTGGCAGAGTAACTGATCACAGCAACGGTAGCAGCGGCGGCAACAACAACAGCAGCAGCGGCAGGCGGCAGCATTGGCAATAGCTGTGCTTGTGGCTATAGCAGCATGAGCGGTAGCTACTATGATGCGCAGCAGCAGTAGTGGCAGCGGCAGCAGTAGCGACGGCGCACAGCAGCAGTAGCATTAGCGACGGCAGCAACAAGCAGTAGCAACAGCGATAGCTATAGTGCCACGCAATAGCAGCACCAGTGACTGCAATAGTGGCGGCGGCAGACATCAGCAGTATCAGCGGTGATAGTAGCAAGTAGCAGCGGCAGCGGCAGCGGCAGCAGCAAGCAGCAGGAACAATGGTGGTGTACAACTGCAAGCAAAAGCGAAAGCAGCTGCAAGCAACAACAGTAGCTACTGTGCAAAGAAAAAGCAACAGCAACAGCGGTAGCTGCTGCACCTGCTGCTACAGCTGCTGCTGCCAAAGCGAGGAGGGCCTAGTAGCCCTCCTCTGTGGGCCCTCCCCTCCTCGGAAGGGCCCCCTTGAGCCCCCTCAAGGGGGGCCTCCTCGGAGGGGGCCCGTCGGCCACGTGAGCCACCTGAGCCCTGTTGGCCGACGGACCAAGGGTGCCAACGGCAAGAGAGGGGCTGACCCTCCCCTCTGTTCGCTCGCTCCCACCCACCCCTCTCACTCGAACAAGCGTGCAAGCAAGCGAGCGTGCGCGGGCGGGAGGGCCGGCAGGACCCCCCTGTTTTTCTTCCTCCCCTCCTTTATCTTCTCAATTGTCCAAATTAGGGACAATCAAGCATGGGGGGGACGAGAAGAAAAAAAAGCAAGAAGTTGCAAAAAAAGGGAGGGGGCTAAGGGTGAGAAGAGGGGAAAGAGAGAGGAAAAAAATTGGGGGTGAGGGCAAAGAAAAAGAGGGAGGAGGGGATGAGGGTGAGAAGAGAGACAAGAACAAAAAGGAAAAAAGAAGAAAAGAAAAGTATCAATACATGCCAATGACAACTGCAGATGTAACCTGTCTAGCAGCCGCCGCAACATTACCCGCAATGACAACAGCCACAACAACAATAGCTTCTGTAGTAGTAGCAGTGTTGCTGGTGGAATGGTGACGATTGCATCCTCTCCTTCATCCTCTCCTCATTTCTCATCCGATGGTGTCCCTTCAGCTCCACCTGCCAGCCAGTCCCACGCTACCACCATCCTCTCGATCCTGTACTCTCTTGCTACCACAACGCCACCTCAAGATAACATGTCTTCATGTAGTTGTTATAGTCGTGTGTGCCCGCGGCGTCAACGTCAGTGCTTTGCACGCTGTGCTTGTGCCGGTCTTGATACATCCTCCCACTCCTTGGCTTTCGTTGTTGTACCTATCAAGAGGGAGGGTGATCACCACGCATTACCTGTTGTGACCGTAGCAACAGGATCCGCACGCACGCATTGCCGTGGTGCCCGATCGTGAGCTCAGGCAGATTTAGATGATACGGTGACAGCACATGACGTGGAGTCTAATCCTGACATGGCGTTTTTGGATGAGACTTGTGTGTCATCGAGCTCGACTTCCATATCTGGGCTGGATCCAGATCTTTTGCAGTAGCAGGTTACATGAGGAGGAGCGCACGCAAGCCGTCCCTGGGCGGTGCCACTCGCGACTCCGACCGGTGGCAGCCTCGCGGTGGCACAGAAGTCTTGTACAGATCGGGATGTGTTTACCGGACTTTTGGGGGAGTTTGTGCAGGAGGCTCACACCAGCCCGACAAACGTTGCAGTGCTTGAGACATGCATACCATCGCGGTCGACATCTACGTTAGGGCAGGCGCCGGACGTTGTGCAGCAACAGGTTGCATCAGGAGGAGTGCATGTTCTGCGTGCCTGGGCGGTGCCACTCATGACTCAGACCGGTAGCGGCCTGGCGGTGGCACAGGAGTATCGTGCGGATCCAGATGGCCCATGCGGACTTCTAGGGGCATTGGTGCATGAGGCTCACACCAGCCCGGAAGCGGTCGTAGTGCATGAGCAAAGTCGGCCGGCTGGTCTTTTAGAGGTTGAGGCACTCTTGAGAGCAGTAGTTCTGAGAGATGTCACTGGGACATGTGCTGTAGCAAACACATCAGGCTCCACCATGTCATCGACGTTACCTGAGCGCCGGCTTCAGTGTGAGGACTCGCCCATCTTCCCAATGTCTACGGTTTCCNTAGAGCAGCAACACACATGACAGAGTCAGATGGTAGTCCTCACTCCAGTATCGTGCACGTGACAACGACCAGTCTTCCCGGCGAGATGGTGCGTGAGTGCAAGCTGTGCTTGCCGGTTGCCTTGATGGGCATTGTCAAGCCGGATTCGTGCACAGTTGTGTCTACTATGCCGGCAGTCGAGGAAAGTGGAGAAGATCCGACCACGCGGATGGAGTCGCCTCAGTTTTCTGCCGAGAGCCATAGGCTCTATATGAAAGCCTCTGAAGACATCCTAGGACCTTATAAGAGTGATCCCCCCCCCCCCAAACCATGTGCCCATCTGGAGTTGCGGTTCGGGCACCTTGGGAGGTCCTTGGAGAGGCGTGGGGCCTTCCTTCGTCGGTGACGCTCCGTCCCAAGATTCTCCAGCATGCGCGAGGCCTTGCTAGGGCTCGCGCGCCCCCTTAGGCCCTGATCGACGCCTTAAATAGCCCTCGTCGACCTCCTCTAGCCCGCCGATCCTAGCTGGCCATTAATGGAACAACAAGCATGCCCATGTGCGGAGTTTAGGAACTCGTGTACGTCGTTGTTGTATCATTTTTTTGGGGTGACCACATTCCCTTTAAATGCATGGGTTGATGACCCATGAAAACTCCTTACAATTGTCCACCAAACCACAAGAAATCCCTCGATTGAGTGGCTGCGATTTTTTTAGAAAGGGTATTGGTGTGAAAATGTTGAAGCTCTGTGCTACGATGAGATAGGTTTTTCATTCTATGTAGTCATAGAGGGGCATTTTTCTTTCACATGAAAAAACATGTGCAAGGTTTTGGTTGAGGGGTGGATGGTTACTCTAGTTCCAAGTTTGGGGATATACAGTAATGGAAAAATATACCCAATCTGCGCTACTTGTGAAACGTAGTGACATCGAGTGATAAGAAAAGATATGTCATGAGGAAAGGCGCCCGTTTCAAAAGCACATATTCTTGCACTATCAAAATTCATGCTAATGCCTACTTTATGTTGAGGCCAAACGACACCAATACCAAGAGTAGGGTGAAATAGCGCATATACCCATAGAACGGAAAGTGTGACTCTCATCCGCTCGTCGTTCGGAAGAAAAGTAACGATCCACCCGTAGTTAGGAAGAAAAGCAACCATCCGCCCACCTTGTGTTACAAAAGCAACCATCCGCCCAGCCTCTGCAACACAATCAACCAGCCATCCACCCCTTTTTTCATGCTGGGTCACAGCATGTGTTTTGGACCTGACATGGAAAAAAGTGCAATGGTGCATTTGTCTGAGACATAGTGAATGACAAAAATCATGTCATGCATCAGTGCTACATGGTATGTGGCACGAACATGACATTGTTTTTTAGCATTTGTGGGTTCCTCAGGTATTTTCTATGTAACGCTGGCATATGCGTTGTTTTCTGTACACCATTGTCATATGCGTTGTTTGTTATGCGACATTGGCATATGCGTTATTTTTTGTGCGGCGTTGTTGTATGCGTAAATTGGTTCGTGACGTTGGCATATCGGCTATATAGTTCTGAAAACTGGGTATATCATGACCGAACCCTATCAAGTAAGGGTGCACACCATGCCAGAACCGCGGTTCTAACAACATATCGCGAGTCCGGCATCGCCCTGGCACAAGATCCGATACTCCTAGACAGGAACCGCGGTTCTTCATATTCACGGTTCCTACCACTGTAGACTCGCAGTTCCTTAAAAGGATATTTTGCGGTTCCTTTGACCAAAGCATCGCGGATCTATGTGCGCCTGATTTTCAGAACTTCATGGCTCAAGGATGACTACACTCGAGGTTTTGACCACTACCACATGGACAATGTTGTTGGTAATATGATATTGTTGTATATGGCCCATGCTCTATCCTTGCAATGTTCATGGGCAATTGTTCAGTTTACCTAAGTTGAATGCATTCATCAATGTTGCTCGTGTGTGATGGTTGACTTCATTCATTCAAGCATCATCAATGTACAAGAAACACAGATAAGGCGTTGACAACATAGTGGAAAGAGAGTGATGAAATTCAAACCTATTCTATGTAATTGTTGAGTATAAACGTAGTAGTGGATAGAGTTGAACCAACTGAAATTATTGACCAGGGCAGGGCCATGGCAACCCCACCCTTCTCCCCCTACCCACTGTCCATCTACCACAAGGTCATGCAAACGATTGTCTCCAATGACGAACAGTCATAAGGCAATGGTACATGTTTATAGACCTAAGGAGACCTACTCCTACGGCATCTCTACGACATCATCATTATCGTTAAGACTAAAGTTCTGCATTCCGTCAGATGCAGTGCCTCCCTTGCCATCGTCGTCTTCATCGTTTTCATCCAAGACTTCGTTGAGGTCATCCCCACCACCATCTGTCTCCTAATCCTCCTCATTGCTGATGTTGCCTTCCTCTACTACCAATGACGGCGTAGTCAGGTCCTACACCGCGCGACACCGTGTTGCCCGTCGCCTTGTTATGTTCTGTGTATGCCCCTGGTCCAATCAGTGGAAGATTTAGACTGGGTATGCACTGCGCTTGTAGCGCAAGTCCCCCAGCGACATGCAAGAGAAAACTAATCCCTTGTTGGCCACCAAGAAAGAGGATAAAGAACAAGTGCAAGTGCACACTTTGGTGTGTAGCATTGCCAGTTGGGTGAGAGTTTGGAACACTCTCCGGCCACGGTTGGGACAAGCTAAGTGAACCTTTCAGTGTGGAAACACCACTCCGTGGGTGATCTCTACCTTGGTTGAAATACCAAGGGCGGTCGGCGGTTTGCCTGTCGGTGTCGTTTACTCTAGACCGTGGCCAAGTGCGGAGTGACAAAGGGTTATGGGCCCACACTGATCGGGAAACTTAGTTCTTTGTACCACCGCTCAGTTCACGTGACAGGTACCTCCGCAGCAGACAAGACACCACTGCTCCATCTGCTTCATCGTCGGTCCACTTGGACCAAGGTACGCATTGTGAGAGACCAGACGCGGGTTGGACCCGTGGTCCACTTTTGCTCTCCACGGACAAGGAACGAGGATACGCTCTGCCATTGTTGGTATGACCCTCGAGTCCTAAGCGGGTTACGCTCTGCCCTTGTGGGTATGACCCCGTGTCTGTGGGAGCACTTCCTCCACAATAGCTAAGAGACCATCGGCTGGAGGGGTATGCAACGGACTGCACCTTGAAAATCTGTAGCAGTCATCAGCCTCATCAGCCTACATCGGCCTCAACGAAGCAGAACAGCAGAGACTAAGTGAGCATCCTTGACCACACCGCAATCATGCCGGGGGGTCAAGAGATCGTTCCAGTCACCTCACGGCCCGCCGAGTTGGGTGCGGCCAACGCCATCGCACGCTTCGATGGCAAAGCCTTCGGCACGTGGAAATGGCAGTTTGAGGTGGTGATGCGCGTGCGCGGGTACCTCAACATGCTGAAAGGGACGGAGGTAGCACCGGAGGACGAGGCAAGCGCGGAATATGCAGGATGGCAAGAGCGGAATGACATCGCTCTCGCACTCCTCGTCATGTCCATAAGCCCCTCCCTAATCTCCCACATCGAGGGGTGCACGACGGCAGCTGAGGCTTACACCAAGCTGACGAACGTGTACCAGTCAACTTCCCTCGCCAATCGACTCTTCATCCTGCAACGCCTCATCGGGCTGCGGGTAGGCGAAGGGGAGTCCATCTCGGACTTCCTCCAGCAGTTTGAAGGACTGCTTCAAGAAGCCCGTGCCATGTCCTGGCAGCTCGACCAATAGATGCAGGCCATGATTCTTCTCATGGCCTTGCCGCCAAGCTGGAGCCCCATGATCACCACCTTGGGTGGTTGGGAGGAGTCGGAGTTCACATACCCTCGTGTCTCCGAGTTTGTCCGGAACGAGGCCATGCGGCGCAACAACGGCGTCATCAACAACGCCGCGTATGCGAATGGCTCGGGAGGCACCTCCTCTCATGGCAACAGCAGAGGCAGTGGCAGCGGGAAGAGCGGCAAGAAGAAGGGCAAATGCCACAACTGTGACAAGGCGGGGCATTGGGCGCGGGAGTGTCGCGCACCGAAGAAGGAAGGAGGCGGTGGTGGGAGCAGCAACGTGAGTAAGAAGATGGACTCGACGTCCACAAGCATGATGGCCGAGAGCAAGGCCCCTCCCAAGGGCTCTGCGCTGCTGCGGCCGGGAGCCTTTGGGCTCGACAGTGGCACGGACTACCATACCTCTCGCGAGGCATGTGGCTTCTCGTCCCTCACACCGTCCACGGCCAAGTTCCGGTGCGCCAACGGCGGCATCGAGTACGCGGCTGGTGAGGGAGAGAAGGTCGTGCACACGCGGCTCAACGGAGCCGACAAGGAGTTGCGGCTGTAGAACGTTGTCTACATGCCAACTTTTGCCGCGAACCTCCTCTCCGTCTCGCAGATTACGGATCACGCGATGACGGTGGTGTTCACACAGAAGGAAGCCGTCATCCTCAAGAACGAGGACGTGACGATTACCTACGCTGCATCAGACCTTGTCGCCAAGGTGCCACGAACAGATGGGCTCTACGTTCTGCAGACGAAGAGCGCGGAAGGGCACGCTGGGGC
>SZWC01014252.1:59064-75641 GCA_023375785.1 Penium margaritaceum | reverse complement strand
ATATACATATACATATACATATACATATACATATACATATACATATACATATACATATACATATACATATACATATACATATACATATACATATACATATACATATACATATACATATACATCACATCTACATACACATCTACATCTACATATACATGTACATATATATTTACATGTACATGTACATGTACATGTACATGTACATGTACATGTACATGTACATAAACACATGCATATGCCTTTACCATATGTTTTCAAATTTATATTCGTATACATTAGCATTAAACTAAAAACTTTCTTGTAAATACAATCATACTGATATGCATAATAATGGGGATTGAAGTTTACATTTTTTTTATACGTTCATATTGATGTTGTAAGTCCTTTTCAATTTAGTGAAAAGTTTTGAGACCTTGCTTGAACAATAGACTGTTGAGGGGTTTTCGTTACGGATATTTTTGCATGATGTGCACGGATGAGGAATATGCAGTTGTTGAAGAGTCCAAGCCTACAAATTTTTACATTGCATCACAAAATATCTCAATGGTGGCTGATTCCACCAAAGACACTGATAGTGAGATGTGGCACACGCGCTTTGGGCATGAGGCTAATAGCAAATTTCAAGTTTTGTAGGACTATGAAGTTGTTGGTGGGATAGAGGGGTTTGGGGCAAAGGATGAGGTGGAGGGAGCCGGGATCACGTGTGAGCCCTGCCTTCAAGGCAAGGCAAAAAGAAAATCCTTCAAGCGTAATGGCATGCATTCTCTTTCACCCCTTGACCTCGTCCACTCTGACGTGTGTTTTCCCTTTCGCATACCGTCAAATGGAGGCAGCAGATATTCCTCACATGGATCAATGAAAACAGTCACAAACTTTGGATATACGTTTTTAAAAAGAAAAGTGAGGTGAAGGAGAATCTACAGGCCTTTGTCGCTAAGGTTGAGCGACAGAGTGGAAAGAAGGTGAATGAATTCAGGGCAGACAATGGAGTAGATTACGAAGCCTGCAGGGAGTAGCTCAAGTTGTAGGGTATTGAACAACAGTAAAGTGCCCCCTACTCACCTCAAAGAAACAGCGTAGTTGAGACGATGGACCAGACCCTTCTGGGAATAACAAGGTGCATGCTGTTTGATGTCAAGCTGCCTCCTCAATTCTAGGCTGAAGCAGCACGTACGTCTACCTACCTTGTGAAAATCACACTTGTAGCAGATTTGCAAAGGAGAGGCAAGAAGAAGCAGACACAACAGCTGAAGACGCCTCAAGAAGCATGGTCAGGCAAGAAGCCGGATGCCTCCCATCTCAAGGTGTTTGATTGCACCAGATTTTGCAATGTTGAGGCCGGTGAGGGCCCTGCAAAGATTGATACAAGAGCACAAAAGTGCATTTTCATTGGCTGTGACACCGCCCACTCTCACCAAACTTCACATCTCAGCTCTTGATGAGGTTTCTGGCTTCTTGGTCCCAAAGCCTGTATCCCTTGTGTGTAGTGTCGTAGCCGACCATCACACACTTACGAGTATGTAAATCCAGCTTACTACTTTCTTCTATTGCTTGCACCTTTACCCATGCACTAGAACCAAAAACCCTCATGTGTGAGGCATCTGGCTTCTTCTCTGACCAATTCTAATGACATCTTAACCTGCCTCTCTTGTTTTTTCCTGTCGCGTATGCCAAGTTCAGCTGCTGGAGTAAGGTTCACGAGTTAAAAAGCTATTCTTGTAGCTTTGGCCCAGAAGCATGCTGAGAGTTTGGCTTCGAAGAGCATGCTTCCTGTCATATCCAGAATAGTCTGATTCATCCGTTAAGCAACGTCATCACTCTAAGGGGTGTGGGGTATAGTAGTCTTGTGGTTGATGGTGTATTGATTCAACCAGCCTGTGCTTGCCTCGTACTCACTGCCGTTGTCTAGATGCATTGACTTGACCTTCTTGCAAGTCTGTCTCTCTTCCATGGCAAGAAACTAATGCAACTTCTCCTTGACCTTTTTCTTTGCCATGAAGAAGTAGAACCACATCTTGCAATCATGGTCATTGATGAGGGTCAAGAAATAGCTGCAACCACCATTTGAGGGAGTGCAGAATGGTCCACGCACATCAAAATGAATCAGCTCCAAGTTTTCTGTCACACTTTCCCCAAAATATTGCACTAGCTCTTGCTTTCCCATGAGCTCCAATGTGGGATGAGCCACGTGCCTAAAGCACATGTGCTACAGGTTCTCAAATGATGTGCACAGGCTACAATGAACAGCCTCGGTGGTTGCATTTGCTTGCGGGTTCATTGTGGAATTGCTTGCAGCCAGTACTTCCACTGCTCCAACATGTCCTTACGCATCTGAATCTACATCACTGCTCTCCTCATCATCACTCTCGGCCAAAGATTCAGCCATTGAAGTTGTCGTTTTGGTCTTCAAGACGTAGAATCTATCAACACGAGGAATGGGTGTGACAACCTTCTTGGCAGATTAGGACATGTTGATGTCCTTGGTAGGGACTATCACCGCTTCCTTCTCTGTAAAGACCACTGTCATGCCATGGTCAGTTTTCTTAGAGATGAAGAGAAAGTTGGCAGTGAAGGAGGGCAAGGAGACCACCTCCTCTAGCTTGAGGTTGGAATCTCCACCGTTGACACCCACTGTGACCAGCTCGTCACCAATCCCCTCAGTTGTCTCAACCTTGCCGTTGGTGACTCTGAAGCTTTTGTTGAATGGAGCAAGAGAGATGAAGTCTCTCTTCTTGTAATTGGTATGCATGTGTGTGCCCGAGTCAAGGCTGTAGGGTCCTGGCCTGAGTATGGCCCTCCCTTTGTTGGAGGTACACTCAGTCATCAAGCTTGTGGGATCTTTCCCACCATTTCCCCCTTGCAATTTATCCCTGTCTCCTCCCTCTCTCTTGGGTGCACGGCAATCTTGAGCCCAGTGTCCAGCCTTGCCACAATTATGGCAGTTTCCTTCATGCTTTGCACCTCTTCCACTATTGCGAGTGCTTCTGCTTCCCTTGTACCCAGAGGAGGAGGTATTGTGGTAGGTGCCACTGCTCCATGAGGTTAAAGGCAGCCATGTTTCCTTCACTACTGCTATGAAGCATGGCTTCATTCCTCACATACTCGGAGACAGTGGTGTAGGAAAATTGATCTTCAGTCCACCCTCCAATAAGTGTTATCATGGAACACGAGCTTTTGGGCAGTGTCATCAGAAAAATCATGGCCTGCATATCAGATTTTTTTCCCCATCCCATGCCGGTGGCTTGTTGCAAGAGCATCTCAAACTTCTGCACAAAGGCGGAGACATCCTTCCCTTCACCAAGCCTCATGCTGATGAGGTTTTGTAGGATGAAGAGACAGTTGGCAAGTGAGGAGGACTGAAACACCTTGCCGAGTTAGGCGTATGTCGCGACGGCCATTGTATAACCGCTGATGTGTGAAAGGATTGAGGGCTGTATGGAGGACACAAGGATGGCGAGAGCCTTCTTGTTGAGCTTGACCCATGCCACAAGGTCAGCACCCTCTTCCTTTGGTGCTTGGATAGTTCTGTCCAAAAATCCTAGCAGATCTCTGTCATCCATGATGATCTCAAACTGCCACTTCCATAGTGCAAACCCCTCTCCATCACACTTGAGGATGGGCGAATGATTCATTGGTTCCCCATTCCCTGCCATCCCTACAACTGCTACTACAACTGCTACAGCTGCTGCATTTGATGTTGATGCCAATGTACCTGTGTTTGAGGCCGATGTAGGCTGTTGGTGAGAAGAGGCAACTCCTTCCCCAGCTCACGTTGGCCGTTGCAAGCAGATATAGGCTGATGTAGGCTGATATAGGCTGATTTTAGCTGCAAAGGTGGATAGGTGCATATGTGTTGCAATCCCCTCCGGATGATGTTTGACCTGCAAACATAGAAATTGGGTAAGAGCGAAGGCGCTCTCAGTGCTTGTGACTTTAGCGATTACGTGCGTGAAACTTCTCTAACTACAGGAGTGGGCCCATAACCCTTTGTTAGCTACTACGTTAACCACCTCTGGTCGAGAAGCCGCAAAACCAAAAAATCTTACAAAGGTTTCAACACCTTCTTCCTTTGTTCACATGTTTCATGCAACCCAAAATTAATCAGACATACACTTCATATTCAAGAGTACTAACGCCTTAGCATGAGTGGACTTGGGTGTGCTCCTTGGCCCCGGAATCCAGGCACTGCCTGTTGGCCTTCTTCAGGAAGTGGTTCTTGTTGCCGTTGAGGAGCGACCTACCATTGCTGTTTTTGCCGCCGGTCTTCGCCTCCTCCGGGCACTCACGGGCCCAATGGCCCTCCTTGCCGCAATTGCGGCATGCACCTTTCTTGGCGCCCTTCTTGCCACCGCCCTTTCCGCCACTTCCTTGGCCCCCGCTTCCGCCACCCCGCATTTTGGTGACAAGGGCCGATGAGGAACATGCGGACTCCCCACAGCTCCGTCGCTGTGCCTCGTTGCGGATGTACTCTGCAACCGCGCCATAGATGAGCTTGTCCTCCGACCATCCTCCAAGGACAGTGATGAGTGGATCCCAACTGTCAGGTAGGGCCATGAGAAGGGCCATCGCCTACAGCTGTGTGTCGATCTTCCACCCCACGTCGTTGCATTGCGAGGCGAGTGACTCAATCTGCTACATGGCGGAGATGACATCATCTCCCTCCTCGATTCTCACCGTGAGGAGCCGCTTCATCGCGAAGGTTTTGTTCGCGAGCGACTTGGATTGGTGGATGGCATAGAGCTTTTGCCAAGCTTCAGCTGCCAGCTTGCAGCCTTAGAAGTAGCCCCACTGCGACTTGGCCGTCCCGGACACCAGGAGCATGAGCGCCTCCGTGTTCTTCTTTTTGAAGGCCCGCTTCTCTGCGTCCGTAGCAGTTACCTCTGTGAGCACCTCCTTTCCCAACATGACATCCAGAAGCCCCTTATGCGAGAGGTGCAGCTCAAACTGCCACCTCCATAGCCCAAAGCCCAGGCCGCCCGCATACTTCTGAATGGGCTGCGTCTCCTTCTGCGCCATGTGCGCCGTTGCTACTCCGACGAGTTCTCTGAACTTCACGGCGAAGTCCAAGATGACGATCCCGTGCGCTGTGGAAGACATGAACGTTGGAGGGTATCAGACCCGTGGGCCCATAACCCTTTGTCAAGATGCGATCCACGTGGTGCGGTCCGGAAATTTTTCTGATTGTCTCTAGTGGTTCACGTCTACTGTTTTGGGTGAATCTGAGACTGAGCGTGAGCTTTCTGATTGTATCACGCTATGTGAGCAGGAATTTAGAGACAGTCAGTTTGCGAAGGGAATAACATTGTTTTGCGTTAGTTTTTTAGCATGAACATGATCAAAACATTTATAGGGCTAGTTATGAGCTTCCCAATGCACCAAACTGCGCGCGATTCGGCCAATCGTCGTCCAAGTTATGCTTGCCGAAGCGCATGTCGCACCCACCACAGAAGCCTGACGCCGCCACTCGCCGTGGCGCCTTCCTTCACGTGTGAAGCGCCTTTCCCAAGGCGCATATCCCATTGCACATGGTGTGGGGTTCCCCTGCACTGTTTCTACGCACCCTACCCACTTTTGGGTCGTGTTTGGTGATGGGGTGTGACGAGGTTCGAAACCTGTCCGTGGACCTGTAGTCAGAATTTTGACTGTCCCCGAGTAACAAAACATACTATTGAGTTTCGGACGCCGAGCCAGATTTTTTGCTAAGTCCCTCAGTAACAATCTGCACTACTCGATCCGGTGGATGATCCGCCGGATCAGGTGGATCATCCACTGGACGCCTCGGCAGGCCTATTGGAGCAATTTCTCCAAATGATAAATTTGTTACTCGATCCGGTCGATTATCGACTGGATTTCGAGTCGCAGCCGGCTCATAGAGCCCCTGCACACACCCCACCTTTGGAAGGCCATATCTCCCTCAATACTAGTCCGATTCTGGCGAAACAACTTCCACCGGATTCAGCGACTCGTCAAATTTAACAAGAAATCCTTCATTTCAGGATCAGAGAAACTGTCGAGTCACCAGATCCGCCAGAGCGGCGTTAACACTTTCTGGCGGCTCGTCGGCGCCTCCGGGCGCCACACTTGGGCATGCGGAGGGGCAAGTTTTTCAACACTACAGTCCTACTTGGCACGTTCTTAGACCTCCAAGTTTCATCATCAAGGCAAGCTCTAGTAAGCTTCCTAGAAGCTTCTTGTCCCAGGTTTGGCCACAAAGAAAACTGCGGCCGTCGCGGGGTTTAAACCCGCGACCTCTTTTTTGAGACTCCAGTGCCTATTCAACCAAGCCAAACAGGTATGGTTCCTATGATGAGCCAAAGAGGACATACCCATTATGGGCAGTGCATTCCTGGCCCGTCTCAGAACAGACCAAGGGGACGTACTCCATAGAGCAGTGCATGCCTTATCTGTATGTGTGGCTAGCTAGCTAGGCAGTGGACAAGGTGTATACTATTTCAACACAATGACACGAGGATGAGGTTATCCACGTAAAGGACCACGATTTGCTGCAAACTTGGCTGCTTCGTGACGTACACACTCTGATTTGCTTTGCAACACTTGAAGCCAAGCTCGTCCATGAAGCCGTTTATTTTTGAACACCACATGAGTGGCGTTTGCTTCAGTCCGTAGAGCACCTTGTGAAGCCGGCACACCTTTCTCGGCGGCGCGTCCACCCCCTCCGGCACTTCCATGAGGACCTCCTTGTCCAGGGCGCCATTGAGAAATGCGGTTTTCACATCCATTTGGTGGACTTTGTAGTCGCGCGCTGTTGCCACTGTGAGGATGGACCGGATGGAGGCAAACTTTGCCACCGGTGCAAAGGTCTCATGGTAGTGTTCACCCTTTTGCTGGGCGTACCTTTTCGCAATTAGCCGCACATTGTACTGCTCCACCTTCCCCTCCTTGTTGAGCTTCTTCTTAAAGATCCACCTGGAGCCAATGATTTTTGTGTCCGCTGGCCTGTCGATCAGCTGCCATGTGCAAACCTCTTCATAGGAGGCGAGCTCACACTTTATAGCTCCCTCCCACTCAGCCCCATCCTTCTACTGCAATGCCTCCTTGACAGTCTCGGGCTCCTCTTACACAAAGAATGCTCAAGCGAACCCAGTCCAAACGTCCTCCGCAATATCATACCTCTTTGCCATCGTCCTTGCGCATCCACTTCCTCGGGGCTGATGCTATTGAGTATGCTACTGCTGTTGGCGCTGCTGCTGCTGCTGCCCTCTTGCGGCACCACTTGCACCGCTGGCCTGCTCCCTTTCTCTTGGAGACCTTGGAGATGTGGGCTTACTCCCTGCCTACTCATTCAGCTCCACTACTGCCGGCGCTTTGGACTCATTGTCCAACTTTGCTGAATGCAAATCAGCCGCTCCCCCATCCCCCGGATGGTTCCCGCCACTTGGAGCAGCTCGGGCGTCACCCTCTTTTGCGTCCTCCGGTGTCTCCCGCTCTAGGAGTGGTAGCCACTCCCCACGCTTGGAGAGACCCGCATCCTTGTCCGTCGAACACCTGTCCTTATCGAACGTGACATCGTGACTCTTCACGATGCGTTGCCTCCGCGGGTCAAAGAGCCCGTATGCCTTGCTTTTGCTCTTGTACCCGACAAAGATGCACCAGCGAGTCCGCGGGTCCAGCTTGCCCCCCCCCCTCCCGTGCCTACACAATAGCATGTGCAACATAGCCAAAAGTACGTAGGTGAGCCACAGTTGGCTTCCTCCTGCTCCACACTTCTTGTGGCATCTTTCACACCTTGGACTGTGCATCCTTTAGCGGCTTCGTCGGCATCAGGTTCATGATGTATGCCGCTGTCCGTGCTGCCTTGCCCCTGTACGGCTACGCGAGGCCGGCATCGCTCAACATGGACCGGACCATGTTGAGGATGGTGAGGTTTACCCTTTCCACAACGCCATTCTGCTGCGGAGAATGTGGTGTATTTTTCTGCCACGCGATCCCCTTGCTCTTTGTCAATGCCATGTAGCCCTCGTACTCACTGCGGTTCTTGCTCTGGAATGCCTTCACTTTCAACTCTATTTGCTGCTCCACTGCTGCCACAACTTCTTGCATGCACGACAAGAAATTGATCTTCCTCTTGATGATGTAGAGGTAGAACTTGCGGCTATGATCGTCAATAAATGTGACGAAGTAGTGTGCCTTACCAATGGAGGGTTCAAATGGTCCGCACACATCTGTGTGCACCACCTCCAACTTTGCCGATGCACGCGTCCCTTTGCCATCAAGTAGCTGTTGTGTCGCTTTGTCGACCACGCACGGATCACAAACGACATTCTTTGCTGTATCTGGGCTCTTGCCCTCAAGACCCCGCACCACTTCTTTGCCATGTCCCTCACAGTTGAGGGAGCGATGTGACACAAGCGGCGGTGCCACAGGTCCAGGTTTCAATCGTCCTTCTTCGCAAGGTGGGCAACTTTGGGCCCCGCTTGGCTGCCAAGGATCTTTACACGGAGTAGGTACAGGTCGTCCTCTCGCATTTTGCTTGAAATAACCTTGCCGTTCCCCTCCTTGCGGATGATGGCCTCCTTCTTGTTGAAAAGCACCTCGAGCCCCTTGTCCATAAGGCGGCTCACTGACAACAGATTTTCTCCAAAGTAAGGCATGTGGAGCACGTCATGAATTGTGCGCGTGACAGCCTCCCCGTCCACATTCATCTCGATGCAAATGTTGCCTTCACCGGCAGCCAACTCTGTTTTTCTGTTGGCCACCATCATTCGCTGCTCCGAGGCACTATAGGTGATGAATGCCGCCCAGTTGCATTGCATGTGACAGCCTGATCCAGAGTCGATCACGGAGACGCTCGGATCCGTCAAGTCGGCGGACTCCTTCGTCATCATTGTGCGGTTGTTCTTCTTTCCAGCCTTCCCCGGTTGCTCCGACTTCCTGTTGGGGCAGTTGCGTACGTAGTGGCCTTCTTTGCCACACAAGTAGCACTCCCCCTTCTTGTCACCTTTCTTGGAGCCCTGCTTGGCACCCTTCCCCTTCTTGCCTCCCCCTCCACCTTCAGGGCGGACGGCATAGGCGGAACTTGATTTTGCCCCACTCTCTCTCCCACCACGCTGCACCCATTCATTGTGGAGCTACTCACCTACATTCAGGTACTTCAGCTCACCAACGGACCAGCTGCCTACGACGGTGATCATGGGACTCCAACTGTCCGGCAAGGCCAAGAGGAGGATCATGGCTTGCAGCTGAGGGCCGACCTTCCATCCAATAGCTACGCAATAAAAAAAAGGGACTCAATCTGCTGCAGGATCTTAATGATGTCGTCGCCTTCGTTAGCTCGGAGGGTGACGAGCCTCTTGAAGACAAAAAGCTTGTTAGTAAGGTTGGTGGACTGGTAGATGGTGCAGAGCTTCTTCCAGGCCTCTGCGACCTCCATGCATGTTTGAATTAGCGCGTGCTATGTCAAAGCTAATGCTAACACCAACAAATTAGGTGCTTTATTGTTGCGCTTCTTGTACTTGTTCACTTCCTCCGGCGTCGAGGCATCCAAAGGGGCTGTCTCTTTATCGTTGAACAGCTCAAGCAGGCCTTTATCATTGAGGTAGAATTCAAATTGCCACCTCCACAAGGGGAAGCCATTCCCGTCAAACTTCGAGACGGCGCCGATGCTCTCTTGCTCAGTCGTTGCCATGGCGCGCGGCGGTAGCGTGAAAGTTGTAGAGCTTAGATCCTTCTAGGCACGTGGGCCCATAACCTTTTGTTGGCACTAGTGGATGCACCCTCAACGATGCCTGGATCTCATTGATGCACACTACCAATGTTTGGGGCAGCCAATGGAAACCTTTGGTGAAGAGTGTGGAGCACAAGGATCGCGGATGTGAGTGGGCAGAACACATCCCATTCAGCAGAACTGAATTGAAACACGATTATTCAGTTAACATAGTAATTTAAATCAGATTCTTATAGCCCGTGATCTAAGCTTTCCAATGCATCAAAGCATGCCCAAATCGGAGCAGTAGGGCCCCTGCTACGCCCATCAAAGAAACCCTTGGTGGTGCCACCTTTAGCTGCTGCCGAGACGAGCCAATGACGGCTCGTCGGAGCACCTTTCTTGATTTACAAGTTGAAGGGTGGCTTTTCCTGGTCCAGAGGACCTCCCTGGTTGCTTCCTCTAGGGCCTTGGGGTCTATGGAGCCAGTCGGAGCTGAACATGGACCACCGGCGGTCGAGTATCCCGTCAATCCGGACGGATCCCAGATTCCATCGGCCGCACCACCCAAACTTTGGGTAGGGCTAATATTCTACATAATCACTCAAATTGGGCAATTAAAAGCTCGATCTCACATGGAAAAACACAAGGAATCTAAATCTAAAGTAAGATCAGGTGTCCAACTAATCCTGAGTGGTCGAACCAGGGAGTACGATCAACGGCACTCATGAAAAGGGGCACACCATGTCAACAGCCCAAAGAGGAGGAGAGAGGACATCCTCTCTCTCTCTCCCCCTCTCTCATGTGGACCAAAGGCCCAAGGGGGCTGAGAGAGGAATTCCTACCTCTCTCTCCATCCCTCTCACATAGGCAGACGGCTCAAGGGGAAGGAGAGGGGGCATCTTCCCTCTCCCTCTTCTCTCACGTGGGCCAAAGGACCTAGGGGGAGGAGAGAGAGCGTCGTCCCCCTCTCCCCCCAATCTCCCATGGGCCAGCGGCCCAAGGGGGAGGAGAGAGGGCATCCTCTGTCTCCCCCCCCCCCTTTCACGTGGAATGACAGTCCAATGGGAAGGAGAGAGGGTGTCTCCCCTCTCTCCTCCCGCTCACATGGACCTATGACTCGAGGGGAAGCAGAGAAGGCATGTTCCCTCTCTCCCCCCTCTCACGTGGGCCGACAGTCCAAGGGAGAGGGTTTCTTCCCTCTCTCCTCCCTCTCACGTGGGCCAATGGCCCAAGGGGGAGGAGAGAGGACATCCTCTCTCTTTCTTGTACCCTCTCGCATGGACCGATAGCCCAAGGAGGAAGAGAGGGGAAATTTGACATCCATCTCCTCCCTCCCTTCCCTCTCTCAAGGACCGCATGTTGAAAGGAGGAGAGAAGGGCCGTGACTCCCCCTCCCCCTCAGCCATTGTACAGAATATGAAGGAGGGGATGATGGGAAAAAGAAAAGGAAGTTTCCTTCATGTTTCCTTCATCCTCTCTTTGCAGGAAAAATCTTTGACAAAAGATACAAGACTTGGGTGAAAAAAATGATACTGATAGCTTCCTTTATGTGTTTGTGCACATGTGTTGCAGATGTTGAAGTGGCCAATTGGAAATTTTCAGGTGCAAGATCAAGTCTTCTGGGAATTCTTTTCTTTATGAAACCTGGAACTGGACGACGGTATTGGAGAAAGCTTCTCGATTCAAACCAGGTTTTGACAGCTGTGAAAGTGGTACCAAGGACAAATTGGGCTCCTGAATGTTTTCATAATTTCTTAAACATACTAAAGTGACATTCTTTTCCCTTGAAATAGAAAATGGGGAAAATGGATTATTTTCCTGACATGCCATTAAGAGTTGGTGGCGAAGGAAAACGTTGTCCATACAAGAAAAACTGGCACACAGAATGCCGAAAAAAAAAACTTCAATACAAGAAATTTGGCACAAAAAGCGCCCAGAATTTCTGAAGCAACCTCAAGACTTGGGATTTTTTGCGACAAAACTGAGATACCTAAGTGCTAAAAAGTCACAAAATGGTTCAACTCCAGGCTCAAATGTACCAAAGAAAAGTTGTTTATGTGATGTGGCCTCAGCATTTCACACTGGCTTGAAAACTACAACACTGACGTACATGAACATGGAATATCAATCCTAGGCACCGTAAGCACCACCTTCAACCAGAATCTCATTGACTCAGTGTAGCAATGGAAAATCAGCCAATTACACAGAAAAAATGCCAATTATTGAAAACAAGTGCAATTTGCACTGCATTCTTATGTGATGGTGGCAGTTACCGCAGAAATGCTGGTACCACAAGAGACACAAGTTCTAGTTGTACTTGGAAAAGGTTCAACAATGCTCCAATTATACTATTGTCATCAGTGAATTCACCAATGATGCAAGTGTAAGTACAATAATGACGTGAGTGCTGATTGCACATTGATGCGGGTGGCATTTACACCACTTACGTAATTCCGATTACATTCCTAACGCAAGCACCAGTCGTTCCATTAGTGCAAGTACCAACTGTACCACTGGAACAAGTGGCAATCACACACGTGACGTGGGAGCCAATCAAAGAATTTGAACAAGCATGCATTCCAATGAGAACATGAGCATCAGTTTTACTACTCCTTGAATGCTAATACCGATATGGAAATGATTGCCCTTTGCAACTTCAGCCGAAGGTTCATTGTCGACAAAGTCAAACAAGACCTCGCGGTGACTTTTGTCGGCATATGTCATTTTTTGTTGCCAAGACGCATGAAGGTGACCCTGTGCCTCCTGTAGCAAGAATTATATGCTCTTCGTAAAGGCTTGAGTAGAAGGAACCTGTCTCTCTGTACTCCTTTTCATTACCATTGAACACGGTTTAGCACAAATGGTGTGAACTGAATGGAATCATTTACCAAGTTTTTTACCGCAAACTCTGTCGCTGCTGGGAATTCACGCCTTTCATTCATGGTAGGGCTCACATACATAGGGAGAATCTGCTCCAGAGTGTGATTCATGTTCTTTATTTTTTCTTTAGTTTGAGGGTGAGATATTGTCAAGTTTTGATAATCGAAGCCAAAGTACTCGTGCATTTTCTTTCACAACTTCCCAGCAAATTTTCTATCTTAATCTAAGATAATGCACATTGGCAAGCCATGGTACTCCACAACAACCTTGACGAAGAGAGGAGTGGTCTCCTTTCATTTCATGTCAGTGGTTATAGGAATGAAAGGTGTCATCTTTGTGAGAAAATCTACAACCATTAGGATTACATTGTGGCCATGGGCTGTGTTCGGAAGACTAGAAATTAATTCAATGATGTCGCACTCCCATTAAGTCCTAGGGATAGGAAGCTATTAGAGGAGTCCAACATGCTTTTTTTACTAATCTTATTTTGAAGACATTGGTCGCATGTCATGAAACATTTATGGACATCGACACTCAATCCTGGCTACCAAGAGTGAACGGGGTGCATGTCCGGTCTTTTGAGATCCCACATACCTCGCCACCAGTGGGTCATACAATAGGGAGATAATCTTTGTTAAAGGTCTCTTTAGTCCGGTACACTTAATTTTTCTCTGTACCAGTAGATTCCCGCGGCCTACACCAATCCATACCTGTCCACATTCGTAGAATCATAAAACCAAGAATCCACACAGTATCCCATCCAGATCATGTTTACAAAATCTTTCCATTGGATAATCTCTCAAGGTGGTTGCCGCAGAGGTGTAGAGGGGTATGTTCTTTGCAGTAAATCTATCATAATGGAAAATTGATACCCACTAACCATGGTGTTTGCTTTAATTTCCACATGCTATCAAGTTTGGAGATCAGCCACATTGATGCATCCGGGCCATATTCCCATGTTAACAAGGATCGGCTCATGTATTCATTCCAACACGCCTGTCGTCTTGATGAGTTTGGTTGCATTTTTTAGAAGACCAGTAGGTTATGGCTGGTCATGAACTTCACATCCTGCCCCTTACCCTCAAGGTAACAACCCCACATCTTGAAAGTGTGTATCATGGCAAGGAGCTCCTAGTCGCCCGTCTGTACTGCTTCTCCACATGAATGAGCTTCTGGCTCTCTCACACAACTTGGAGATCTATTGCATGAGGACTACTCTGAGCCCTGCTACCAACGCATCACACCGCACCTCCGGTGGTTGCAAATGATCTAGAACAGCTGAGAAAGGAAATGTGGATACAAGTTCCTTGATTTTGAGAAAATCGTTTTCGCACTCCGTTGTCCATTCTCAATGCATGTCTTTTCTTATGAGCCTGGTTAGCAAATGTACCAAGGTTGAATATGTTGTTCTGATATGCATCTTGTTCATGGCTATAGTTTGAACAGTCACAGGAAAGACTAGGCATGTACTTCTCCGCTGGAGTAAGTCCCATATCCACGTACACAAGGCATGTACTGCTCCTTTGGAACAATTCCACTTGGTCTAAACTAGAAATTATAACATGCAAATACTTCTTACGACAAGTCCTTATGGCCTAGACATTCCAGAGACATTCTCTAAAGGGAGAGGTCCATTGGGTTGAACCCTACAGTGGAAAACTCATTTTGTGACAAAAACAGGGATAGGAAGCTTTTGAGAGACATATCAGAATGTTCCAAAGTCCATCCCGGTAAATGGTGCCACTTGGCGGCCACAAAGAGCGCCATGTAGGCATGGAATGATGAAATCCAGATTGCCTCCAAAGTGGCTCCTCCAAGGAGCCATTATGTGCCTAGGCTAGAGGCTTTCTCTTGGACTATAAGTACCTGTCAGTTGCGTATGGTTCATTACAGTTCCTTCCTTTGAGACTCCTAATAGATTTCTCCACTAGAGGCAGACACTACTGAAGCATTGCTTTGTAAAAGTCCTAAGAGATAGCTCCTCATACGGAAGTGACCAGGTGTTAGCAACACAGTGCAAGGAAATGATTCCTATGAACTACTCAATGTGGAACCGTGATTCTGAGGGTGATATCTTCTACTTCAAATACTAGGAGAGGACGGTAAGTTCCATTGTATCGGCCTTGTTTTCTAGTCCATTTCCTCAAGCTGGCTAACAAAGGGATATGGGCCCATAGTGACTAGTCCAAAGGCACGCTTCCAAGCACTTTTTCACCCTCTCTATTTTGCAGCATGCATTAGCTCCATCTGCTCCATCTACTCCATCAAATCCAATGTCTGTTGTTGGCACCTAGCAAAAAAGAGCGAAGGATAAGCTCTACCATTGGAGGTACGACCCTTAAGCCCTAACCAGCACAAACTCTACCCATGGAGGCATGACCCTGGGTTTGCTAGAGTACACTTTCTTCTCTTTACACGTGATCAATTTGAATGGTGTTGAAAAGGAATTGAAGCTAGAGAACTTCATCTACATGGCAGCATTGCATGCTCCCTTTTGTTGAAGAAGGCTCTTAGAAAAAAGCTAGTGAAGATTGTGCCGTAGGTGGCGGCGTACTATACCATGTGCATGAGCTAATCCTTCAGGGAGTTACGTGTCTTCTTCCATTTGACAAAGCTATTTTCAACAAAGAAGAGCAAGAATAGAAAATGAAGTGACCAATGCAGATTATGAAGAAATCAAAGCCATGATTCAGTGAATAAGCTGGTGGTTTTCTATTTTGGATACCGGCTAAGGCGTTGGAGGTTCAGGATGCCAACCCATCTTCCGCCTTCTGTTTTTTTGTTTGTTCATTTTTTCTCTCCAAAAATTTCTGAAGTTGCACCTAAAGACAGTAACTTGAGCCCATGCTCCAACCCACAAACTCTTCATTCCAAGGAAAGAGTGCATGCAACTGTTGTGTGTATGAAGCAGATAAACCAAGCACGTCATCCTCGTCAAGTTCTTCAAGCCCATCTGATAGATCTGCTACCGATCAAAAGACCACTAGCCACTCCAGTCTTCTGGGTCATGCCTTTCTCCAATTTTAAAGGTCTCCATCTGTCATAGGGTTGCAAATGATGGCAGTATTCTTCATCTGCTTGTCCACTGCAAGGGCTGAGCACATTCTGATAGGTAGGGAATCAAGAGGCTGAAATGGGATTCTGACTTGGCTAGTGCCCAGAAATTTGTGCAAAATCAGAGTGAAGTTCAGAGGCCCTGAACCTCACCCTTAAGTAGTAAGGGTAGGAAACGCAACACGAGGGAAGAAAATTGTTGGGTCTGGGTATGATTGAATCGGTGTTTCAGAACCTCGCATCATGTGATGATTATGTATGAAGGAGAACAGTTTGTATTTCACATTGGCCTTCAACAGGAAATGTGGTTGAAAGGAAAAAAGAGCAGAAGGCACGAAAGCTCCAAATTACATTTTTATGAGTCCCAATGCTGTTACAAGATTTCCCACCATTTGAGAAGGATGTAAAGCTGCTCGGCAATTGGAAGTCCTGCATCCCAAGCCTACATGACTTGTGCCTGGTCCGACCAGCAAAATTGATGAAAAAGAAAAGAAAAAAAAAAGTGGATAAAAATGAAGAAGACGATGATAATGATCAGGAAGAAGAAGAAGACGAAGAAGAAGAAGAAGAAGAAGAAGAAGAAGAAGAAGAAGGAGAAGATGATGATGACGATTATGATGATGATGATGATGATGATGATGATGATGATGATGATGATGATGATGATGATGATGATCATGATCATGATGATGATGATGATCATGATGATCATGATGATCATGATGATCATGATGATCATGATGATCATGATGATCATGATGATCAGGCAGGCAGGCAGGCATGCAGACAAGAAGACAGGCAGGCAAGCAGACAGATAGACAGACAGACAAACATACAAACAGAAAGAAATACAGACAGACAGACAGACACACCGACAGATAGAGAAAAAGAAAGATAGACAAAAAGATAGACAGAAAGACAAACACACAGACAGACAGACAGACAGACAGACAGACAGACAGACAGACAGACAGAC